>CAUYLG010018239.1:0-160541 GCA_963573385.1 Cacajao melanocephalus
CCCCCCCCTGCCTCCCGCCCACACCCCGCCAACTTTTTTTTTTTTTTTTTTTTTTTTTTTTTTTTTTTTTAAAGCTAGAATCTCTGTTGCCCAGGCTGGAGTGCAGTGGTGCAATCTCGGCTCACTGCAACTTCTGCCTCTCGAGTTCAAGCAATTCTCCTGCCTCAGTCTCCCAAGTAGCTGGGACTACAGGCGCGTGCCACCATGCACAGCTAATTTTTTGTATTTTTAGTAGAGACAGGGTTTCACCATGTTAGCCAGGATGGCCTCAATCTCCCGACCTTGTGATCCGCCCACCTCGGCCTCCCAAAGTGAGCCACTGCGCCCGGCCTCGCCTGCACTTTTTAAACTTTACTTCCTCATTCAGAACATGGGGCCATTCATAATACAACTCACTTAAGTGTTACTGGGGAATTAAACAAACAAACAAAAAAATGCATGGGAAGCATTTAACATAGTGCTTGGCACAATAATGAGCACTCAGTAGATATTAGCTTTTATTAATATTGTTATGTCCAGAAATACTATGCCTCCAGAAAATCATGTGTTCTAACTGGGGACCTCGGGGATATGCATGATTTGGAAAGGTATGACTATTTTTTTCTGCTTAGATGAGAATTTTCCTAAGCAAGACTCCTTCAAACGTGTAAGATTCTGTTGTGGATTCTAGAACTGAAAGGATTCTTTGCTGGGTGTGGTGACTTATCCCTGTAACCCCAGCATTTTGGGAGAACAAGGCAGGAAGATTGCTTGAGCCCAGGATTTTCGAGACCAGCCTGGACAACATGGCAAAACCCTGTCTCTACAAAAAATACAAAGATTAGCTGGACATGGTGGCATGTGCCTGTAGTCCCAGCTACTCAGGAGGCTGAGATGGGAGGATCACCTGAGCCTGGGGAGGTTGAGGCTTCAAAAAGCTTTGATGACACCACTGTACTCCACTTCAGTCTAGGTGACAGTGAGACTCTGCCTTAAAAAAAAACCAAATTATTCTTTTTGCTGATTTCATGTCAGCAGTGTGTGCTGAAGACTGTAAAGTAGCCACTTGCTCTGTTTATTTTTCCATTGAACAAGCATTTAACAAAAACATACTTTGTGGCAGGCACTGTGTTAGGAGCTATGAACATAGAAGGAAAACCAAATGGTCTTGGTTACTACACTCCAGTTGTGATAAAAAAAGAAAAAAATGTATTCTTCATGAACTTTAACATCTTTATGTGCAAAAACAATATACGAATTAGATCTACCTAATTACATAGAAGCAGACCAATTATTTCTAGAATTGTGGGTTCATATTTTTAATAACTGTCTTCCTGTCTCTCTGTTGACAGAGTTTTATATTCATTTAATTACATACACACAAACACACACACACACTCTCTCTCTCTCTCACACACACACACACACACACACACACACACCCCTTGACAAATAATGGGCATGAACAATTGACTAGTACTTGCTCTCATTCTTCTAGATGTCATCTCAATGGATCCTAAAGACAGTTGTTGGAAAGATGCAAATGGTAAGTTTTTGTGTTTTTTATTTCCTCCTGATCATTTTAACTTTTCAGCTTCTCTGGCTTGAAAAATCAGGGAATGGATTTTTCTAGGTTGGATGCTGCAGAATGAACTTGGCAATATTTTAAATTAGTCCCTCATTTTCTGGGAGTTGTATGAACAAAGCAAACTACTGCTTTGGGTATGAGATGACTGTAAATTAGAGCATACAGTGATATGCTTTTAATTATTTCAAAAAAGAGACTTCATTCATTCCTGTGTCTTTTGTTTTCATGACTGGGGAAACATGATACCATGTTGCTTCTAGAGTTGTTTTGTTTTAGTCTTTGCACTTGCTAATAGCTAATAACACGAACTAGTGTTTATCAGGTGCTTTTTACACAGAGGGGATTGGGCTATGTTCTGTACTTTCTTGTTTAATCCTCTTAATACTCCTATAAAATGGTACAACGTTTTCTTCTCCCATTTTACAGTCCCTTTAAAGCAAATAATTATACAAATCCTTTATACATGTCACACAGCTAGATATGGGATTTCAAATCAGGCCATCAAGTAAAGAGTCCATGCACTTGCTGAGTTCTGTATTCTTTTTCTATATAGAGTCAGATAGCAATAAATTCCAGAGCCAGGGACCTGAGACAAAATGGACATAATGTGGGGATGGCTGGGTGCCTGGGATTTGCAGACTGGACTTTAACTCCAGCAGCTCTTTTAATGATTAGATGTAAATGACCTGTATTTTGTGAGTAACATTTTTCTCATCAGCCAACCAAGAACACTTACACCAGATTCACAGTTATTGAAGAGATAAGGGCATGCCTGTGAGATGTCTGGCATAGGGTATCTCATTTAGCAGACACAGAATCAGTATTGGTTTCCGGCCTTTTCTCTCTACATTAGCACAAAGAATGTGACTCCTCTATTTCCAATACCAAGGGGGGCTCTGGACTTCAGCTGCCACACCAGGCAAGGAGGGGCAGTAATACCTCACTTAACCAAGGGCAGGGAGTTATAAACACATCACTTCTTGAGATCCTTTTCCACACCAAGGAGTGATGTTTCTAGAGTTCTGACTTTAGGAAGACAAAACATGCAATGTGGAAATTTCCACAGGAAGAGACTCAGCCTTGTAGCTCATTGACTAGCCACTGTGGTCCACCATCATTGTCTTTACTTATGCCTTGACATCACATATGTCTTGCAAAACTTGAAATGATATTAAATGGTATCACCCAATAATAGCATAGCCATAATTACAGACATTTAGGAGAGACAGGTGAGTGTGCCACAACTACCTAACACATCAGCGAATCTGGATTAACCACTTTCTTTGATTTTCTACAATGCAACCTTGCTTTTTAATAGTTTGGAATGTTCCAACTGAATTCAGCAGAGGTTGTTAATCAACTTGAAAGCTGAATTCTGGCTTGTCTTGCTCTTGGTGGTGGTGGTAGTAGTAGATGTTTACTTTTAGGTTTTGCTGGTGGTGGAATATCACTTCAACGTAGATCATCAGAAGTAAGTATTTGTGAATGCCTCTACCAATAATATATCTTAGTCTGAAAAAAGAACATGTGAAATTTCTCTTAGATGCACTGCTGCTGCAGCTCACAAACACCTCTGCATATTACACGTACCTCCTCCTGCTCCTCAAGAGCGTGGTCTATTTTGCCATCATCACCTTCTCTCTGCTTAGAGGAACAGCTGCCTGCTGCAATGGGGAGAGATCGTAACAGACGGTGGCATAAGGAGGCCATCTTTTCTTCATCATTTATTGTCTTTGGAAGCATCTGCTGAGGATCTAGCTGGGCTTTTTTTCTGGGTTGGGGCTATTTCAGTTCTCATGTGTGTACTATTCTATCATTATTGTATAATGGTTTTCAAACCAGTGGGCACACAGAAAACCTCACTCTGTAATAACAATGAGGAATAGCCATGGCAGTCTCTAGCACCACTCTCTCCATATTCTCCGCAGCTCCTCCAGCCAACCCAAATAGCCACTGCCATCGTGTAGACAGCCTGCGGCTTCTAGCCTCATTCCTCTCTTAGTGTTCTTTAATCAGATAATTGCCTGGAAGCCTTTCATTTTACATGCCCTGAAGCAGCCTTCTTTGCTAGTTGAATATGTGGTGTGTTTTTCATAATAGGCAAAATAAATTTTTTAAAAATGAAAAGTTGACTTTTGTCCATGTGTATTTTAATTGGGTGACATTGAATTGAACATTCAAGGTAAGACACAGCATGGCAACTGGGCTTTGGAATTCTGTATTGGTTGTGAGAATGGTCCAACACCTCATTTCTAATTATTTCCCTGAGATAGTGGTTATGACACCTTCTAAGAGGACTTACAACCAAATGAAGGAGCCCATGTGGCTTCTCTTTTAAAGGTCACCTGAGTAAAATTCATTTGGTTTAGGACATTCCAATGACAATCGGACACCATCTACTGTGACACGTACTGTGTGAGCTCAGCTCTAGTGTGTTTCACAGACACTGTGTTTCTTGATCCTCACAATCTCACATGAGAGCTGTCCTAACACCGAAGAGGCAGCATGATGGAGAGGTTAAGCACATGCTCTCTGGTCTCAGGAATCCTGGGTATGGTGTTCAGTATCTGTGTGACCTCAGGCAAGTTACAGGAACTCTATGTGCCATAATCTCCTCATGCAAAATGAAGTTATAATGCACCGTTTCCTGGAGTTATGTGGATTAGATGAGTTAGTAACACCTGGCACATGCAAGTCCTCTACAGTATCAGCACGCACTGTTGTTAGTTCTACCCTAGAGACAGTAATAAACCAAAAAGTATCTGACACAGGCCTCAATCAACTGAGAAGTTTATTTTGCCTAGGTTAAGGGCATGCCCAGAAGAAAATAACACGGAATCACAGAAACAGTCTATCGTCTGTGCCTTTCTCCAAAGATGAATTTGAGGGCCTCAACATTTAAAGAGGAAAAGTGGGCTGGAGAAGAAAGAGGGAGAGTGTCACAATCCACAAGTTGTAAGAGCAAGAGAGCAGGCAGGGGAAGTGCCAATTCTGTATTCAGGTGTAAATCAGCACTTTACCTAAGATAGGGTGAACATAGAGTAGCTACCTCTGGAGCTATTCAACTTTTTATCTGTAGCTCTCTGTGTAGGCACAAAAGGAAAGGCAGCTTCTTGCATGACCCAGTATTTGGGTTCTTTTTTTCCTTTTTCTTTTTTGAGACAGAATCTTGCTCTGTCGTCAGGCTGAAGTGCAGTGGGGTGATCTCAGCTCATTGCAACCTCCATCTCCCAGGTTCCAGCGATTCCCCTGCCTCAGCCTCTTGAGTAGCTGGGACTACAGGCATGCACCACCACACCTGGCTAATTTTTTAAATATTTTAGTAGAAACGAAGTTTCACCATGTTAGACAGAATGGTCTCGATCTCCTGACCTTGTGATCCTTCCGCCTCGGTCTCCCAAAGTGCTGGGATTACAGGCGTGAGCTAGCGCGCCCGGCCTGGCTTATTTTTATTCTAAACAATAGCATGGTGAATTGGGGTCCTGAGTTTTTCTTTTCCTTTCACGTGGTAGATTCCACACATATGCAAAAGCACTAACAGTGAGCTCTACTCTTACCTCTGTGCAGAGAGGTTAGGTGGTGGGAATAAGGACTCAGTGAGTATCTACTATGCACCAGGCATCCAGAAATCCTTGAGGAGCCAGTTGAGGTCAGTACAATGAAGGCTCACAGTTTATAGATTAGAAAGACTAAATTTTCTACTCAAGGTCACCATTTTTAAAGTAATAGTCATAATTTAAAGCTAGGTCTCTCTGAACCCAGAGCCCATATATTCATACACACACACAAACACACACATATTTATCCAACATAACATCTTTTCTTTAGTCTTTTCAACTGGGGAAAACAAAACAAAAATATGCATTGCTTCTTGACTAAAGGTATCCTTCTGGGAGTCAATGAGAATTTTCTTAAGGAAATGAGAAAAACCTGTGTTTTCTCCTCATCTATACTCCAAGCTACTGGTTTGTCACTAATTTCCCATTTGTTTTTCTCTTTGGGTAAAATTGACCTACTCTGGAATTACCATAATTGCGTCCCTGGCTGTAAAGAGTATAGAAATTCTATCTCTGCCGGTGTGTGTTCTAGATGTGTGGCTGCTCCTTTCGGGGGTACTCATGGACTGTAAGTCTCAGGCACAATTAATGGTGCTCTCTGGTTATGTAAAGCATTCTGACACCCCAGCTCCTCCTAGAGACTAAACAGGCCTAGAGATCTGCAGAATCACCTTGGAGGAGATTCTTTGGAACATCTAGGTGCATTTCTGAGGTAGGAGGTAGAAGTTATGCATCCTTCTCGGTCTAGTACACTTCTACCACAGCACAGCTACCACATATAGGGAGGGCGCATGGTGCAGGAGGAATACGAGTCACACTTCACAGCTAGTTAGAGCCCTGCCCACTTGAACTAGCTGTACCATTTGTTTTCTTTTTCTTTTTTCTTTTTTTTTTTCTTTTGAGATGGAGCCTCATTCTGTCACCTAGGCTAGAGTGCAGTGATGCGATCTTGGCTCACTGCAACCGTCGCCTCTCAGGTTCAAGTGATTCTCCTGCCTCAGTTTCCCAAGTAGCTGGGATTACAGGTGCCCATCACCATACCCAGGTAATTTTAGTAGAGATCGGGTTTTGCCATGTTGGCCAGGCTGGTCTTGAACTGATGACCTCAGGTGATCTGCCCACCTTGGTCTCCCAAAGTGCTAGGATTACAGGCGTGAGCCACCACGCCCCACCACCATTTGTTCTTAATCATCCCACATTGCCTAAGTTCATCTGTCTTTAGAAGAATGTGTTTAGATTAAATAATTTCAGATTTCTACCTAAAGTTACAAATTCAGTGATTAACATCCTGATGAAGTAATGATAGCAGTCACTCATGTAGTGCTCACCATGTATCCGATACTGGCTTAAGGATGTGTTCACTCATTTAATTCTCACAAAAACTCTATATGTACAATTACCTTTGTTCTATGGATGGAGAAACTGAGGCAGAGGGGGCTAAAGAACTTTCCCATAGCCAAACAGCTACTAAGAAACGGGGCTGGGATTTGAACTCAAGCACCCTGGCTCCAGGAGCGCTGCTCCTACCTTCTATGTTATTTCCTCCTAGAATGAAAACACATTATTTGTAGTTTCAATTAAAAAAGGACAATGTCCTTCCTTATTAGGCTAAGAACTAGGAAGAAAATTGCCTCTTTAGCTGTTCACATTTCCCAACCTTGCTCCTATGCTGTTCAGATAATTACAGGGTTGTAGGCCAACCTGCCAGTTTTTCGTTGCTAGGAAGACTTACATGCTGAGCTCCCATCCATCAAATAGGACTTCTGTGATTACAGACCAAAGCACGTGGTTGGATTAAATAGTACCAGAACAGGCAGCACCCACAGGTGTGCAATGGAAAAATTAAGTAAAGATTTATACAGTTCTACATAAAAACACGTCTCAGTAGTCACCACAGAGCTAGCGTACTTCATACACTTGTCAACTAAAAAAAGAAAAAAACTATTAAAACAACTCCATATATTTCTCAACTATAAAAAAGGAAAACTTCAGTGCAACAGTTCTCAAAATATTTATAATTATGCATTCTTTCTACTGTTTTGGAATTCCTTTCCTCATAGATTTCATTTTTGAAGGTTTTTGGTCTATCAAGAAGGTCACAGTTAATGCTTTATTTTCCCCATTACACTAATCAAAGTCCTATATAACTGCCAGTGAGAAATTCTGAGTAATGAGATAACCAGAGATACTACACCAATATAATGCAGCCAAACAGCTAGAAACTCAAAATTTTCCTTAGCCATGAAAAATTATTTGAGTAAATACATAGCTTCCATTATGTTTTGTTAGGTTCTTTTTCATTTGTTTGCTTTTTCTGCTGTGTTTGAGTGAGTACCAACCACTTACTGAGCACCAGGAATTCTGCTCAGCAGCTTGCGTTCTCTCTAATGCTCTCAACTGCATCACCTTACAGCTATTATACTCATTTCACTGATAAGGAAACCAAGTCCTGAGGTTAAAAAGTATGCCCAGTTAATCAGCGAGTGAGTCCCAGAGTTCACATGATTCCAGGACTGTCTGACTTAAGACCTGCTGCCTTATCTATCCTACCAGGGGCTCTCCTTTTGGGAGCCTCTATCACAGACCAGGCATCAGGACTTTAGAAAACCCTGCTTTCATGATTCTAATGTGCAGCCATGCTGGAGGCCAGCAAGTGACTGAAATAGCGCCTGAACTCCAGCTCTGCTCCATGCAAGCCGTGCGGAAACATCAGAGCCCACTACACACGTGTGGAACCCATGCCACCTGGAAGGTGTTGTTTTCATGGAACCCATCTATTTCCCAAGGAAACAAAAGGTGTGTACCAAGATTTATGTGCAAGGATGTTCATTCACAATGGCACTATTTCAAACAGCCCCAAATTAACCCAGATGAACAATCAGAAAGTCGTAGAGTTCACTATGCATCTTAAAAAATGTGCAGCTCCTTTAACCCATTTCCCATTCAGAAAAAGTGCAGCTCGCTGCCAGCGCTCATTTAATTTTACATAAACATGCTCTTTGAGGCTGAAGCAAATCTGATTTTCAATGTGAAAATAAACTATAAAAACTGTTCTTGGAGTTATTTCTAAACAGAACTTGTCTCTTATCCAAATGTAACATCATATACATTTCTGTTACATTAGGATTAGAGATGAGTATTTTGGGGGCAAATAAGAAATGGGTTAAAAACTGGAAAACAAATAGATGGGTGGTGTTGTGGTGCTGAGAAATAATATTCATAGCATAATACTATTGATCCTATTGTGCAATAAACACATTTGAACATTTACATGCTTCAAAAACACTTGAATTTTTATTTAGATAAATATGGATGTACATATATAAGTATACATGTACATGTAGATAGGTTCTCATTTCCCCTTCTTACATAGGGAATATACAATATACATTATTCTGCACATCTCTTTTCATTTATAAATCCTAGAGTTCTTTTTATGTTTGTATACAGGGACACTTCACTACAGGTATTTTTCTTTTTTGAGACAGTCTTGCGCTGTTGTCCAGGCTGGAGTGCAGTGGTCAATCTCGGCTCACTACAACCTCCACCTTCCAGGTTCAAGTGATTCTCCTGCCTCAGCCTCTCGAGTAGCTGAGATTACAGGCTCCCGCCACCATGCCCAACTAATTTTTGTATTTTTAGTAGAGACAGGGTTTCACCATGTTGGCCAGGCTGGTCTCGAAATCCTGACCTCAAGTGATCCACCCACCTCAGCCTCCCAAAGTGCTGGGATTACAAGCGTGAGCGAACCACTGTGCCCGGCTAACTACAGGTATTTTTCACTGGTGATCATACTTTTAATCAGCGAACCACTGTGCCTGGCTAACTACAGGTATTTTTCACTGGTGATCATACTTTTAATCAATGCCTTGGTTTAGTTCCAATCTTTTGCTATTATAAAAAACACTGAAATAAATAATAGTGTTTTATGTCATTTGAACATGTGCCCTGGTAATTCTGATAGGTACTGCCAACCTGCCCTCCATAGAAATAGCCCTAGTCCCTTCTCCCGCAAAGTGTGTGAGTGCTGAGAGCGTTCTGCTAACATTGAAGTTTTGCTAATTTGACAGGTGAAAATAGTATCACATTGCGGTTTCGATTTACTTTTTTCTTACTGTGAGTGAAGATAAACATCTTTTTATGTTTAAGGTCTATTTTATATTATCTGTGACATATTTGTTCATGTCCCTTGACCATTTCTTTCTAGAGTAATAGAATAAATAGGCATGACACTCATTTATATGTGTGTCTGTGTATTTCTGCAGACAAAGATAAAACAAAATGTTCAATGTATGGTAGGTGGGTGAAAACATGACAAGTGATTGTGTGTTTTCTGTTTTCTCTAGTGAATCCTTTTAAAATGTAAACATTTATATATATGAGAATTAAAACAATGTGTTACTGAACATTGAGCAGGTTTTTTTGTTTGCTTACAATCAGCTTCAGTTTGTGTGAAACATGTTATTTTGGAAACCAAGTAGAGAATCCTATTTGTAACAAAGTAAGACCAAACAGACTTAAGAAAGATCGAATTTAATTTAGATCTATTCCTTGATTCTCATGAATTGACTGGATCTCTTTAGGGCAAATACCTGGCCTCTATAAAGAAATCTGGAATGATTTCTGCATTGGGAGAGGAAACTTTCAAATCACTAAGGGCTTTGTGCTGCTGACATCACTGGCTGGGGTACTGGGCAATGCCTCCTGTGGTTTCACACTTCTTAGCAATTTCCTCCCCCAGTGCAGGCTGGGCTGCCCGGAACTTGATCAGTATAGACAGGGAACGCAGTAGTGGTGGTAGAGGAGGCAGAGTGGCTGGTGGGAGGGCGCTGATGTGGCTGTGTTATATTTTCTCAGTCTTCTTTTGTTTACGTGCTCTGTCAAATGTGGTTGATTCGTGGAAAATGCTCAAAGTCAAACCGGCCCCTACTGGTTGGGGCTGTGCAAGGGGTGGCTAGGGTGTTGTAAGACAAAATGAGGACAGTTAAACCACAACCAACTTTGCTCACTTTCAAGAGCCCACGGCTAATGGAAATAAAATATCCATTTTCACACATACACGATTGCTATCAAACACACTCTGCACACTGTGGGTAGGTGGGGCTTCCTGCATCTGCATTTGATATTCAAGATTCATTAGCTAGTAGGAGAGTTGGGAATCTGATGCCCAGGACTGTTCAGATACTGCACCTTCGGTCCATTCCCATGATACTGTTCCAAAGAGCAGAGGACATCTTGCAGCTCAGAGGTGATCCTAACATTCCACCCAGTATCTGTACTTCCAGAAGTACCCGATTCAAAGATGCTAGTACCTTTAGTTTCATTTCCTCTGTGTAAATAGGGTGACACAAGACTCCTGAACCTATTAGGACAGGTAGATCATAGATGTGGGGAACAGGGTTGTGCTTCTTTCTCCAAAGGAATTCCAGGACACGGAAGCCCTGAGTTCAACTGTATAACTGAATGTCATAAACGGAATCATATGAAGTCCTTCTACAGAGACAAAATGACTTCACTGTCAACGAGAGCAAGGATTACTAGAGGACATTAACATCAGGTAAATGAATGATAGGGGTCCATCAGAGGATTGCTCAGCAATGTGAGCATAAAGGAAAAACGGCTCCACTCCTACCCCACCAAAACATGGCAGAGTGGGTGCCCAAGCCCCTGTGCTGAATCTATGCAGTCCCAGGAGAAAATATAACTCAATCGTTGAGATAATCACTGTAGGCTCCCACAGCCTGAGTTCCTAGCGTATTCAAATGCTATACCTCATTCCTCTTGATCTGTGCTTAGAGAGCTGACTTCTGAGCCAGTTTTGGCTTCCTTTGAGGACTGGCAGCATTCTACTGGTTCACCCCCAGCATGCCTGGGTGAGAGCTCCTTCTCAGGTTAAATTAACAACCTGATGGGCAGCTTAATCATCATCTACGGGCTTGGTGCATATGCAACTCCAATTCTGACACAGGAGATTCTCACTCAGATAATACCATTAAGTTTTAAGGTTTTAGTCTCAAGGCCAGACATTGGAGATTTTCCTCACCTTTTCTCCACTATGAGACGCTCACCCTGGTTAGATTCCAGCCTCCCAGCAAGCCTCCCTGTTGCACTGCTGAGATCTGATCTACTCTTAGAACAAGCACAGATAGAAGTGACCTGATATGCACAAAAGGTCAGTTTCTACCCGATCATCATCACCACTACAGGCAATTAGGTTTCTCTTGAATGACACAATGAATGATGAAAGAAAACTAACAGACATCCTGACTTCCCATGAATTATTAAGGGGAGTTCATGTTCGAAAAAATAGCGCACAGTATAATTTAGTTCATTTTAATTGAAACTGCCTGAACACAAAGGAAACATGATATGACTGGTTCAAGTCATTTTGTGCATTCAAAATAAGAGTATTTAGAATATTTCAGAACAATCAGAGAAAAACATGATTTCATGATAAAAATAATATAAATGACGGGTGACACTCTACATGTATTTACAATCCCTCTTTTTTCTTTGCAAGTCCAACACTTTAGGCCATATACATAATGCAAAACAAGAAAAATAAAACTAGCCACATTGACATGATGGATTTTATTATACGTTTTAAAACTGTACAAAGAGCACATGTGCATGAGTTAAAAAACAAAGGGAATGTAGGGTGTTAAAAAAGAAATACAAAATAAATCTGAGACATAAAACAAAAAAATTTCATTCTGCGAATTGAAATAAAAAGGTATTTTGCTTACTAAAAAGGTGTTACTTCAATATATTAAGTCTTCTGTTTAGGAATACAGCACAAGACTTTCCTCACCTATTCGTTAACACATCAGACTCAGTCTCACTGAAGAGAGGATGAATCATGACATTACCTTACCGGCCACAGGCAGGCGACTAAATGTGCATGGATATGGTACAATGTCTGTGAGGTATTACAATAAATAAATCTTTATTAGCTGTTCAATAAAGTCAGCAGTGGACATCACCATTTTATTGTCAACAGGGAGACTCCATTGCCAGCCTCTTTTTGCCTCCGATGACTTTCTGTGAGGGTTTTTCACACTTAGAAAAAGAGAAAAAACAAAAGTATTTGAGAAATAGCATTAAAAGGCAAAATGCCACAGTCACCTTACGTGTACATAAAAGTCTGTGTGCTGAAGAGGGGCTGTGACAGAAACACGAAGGATCATGGGTGTGGCCACACTAGAATTCATGTTAAAATATTTCAGAAAAGGTTCAACTACCAGCACGCCTACATTTTTGCTTTGTGTCTATATGACTGTGGTGGAGAGATGCGATGGAGGTATGTGGGGGGCTGAGGACACAGGCACAGGGGCTCCATGCACCGTGACCTTGACTGCCTCTCCCACCCAGTCAGCCTCTGTCCTGGCTTCCCAATGACTTACAATCCGGCAACATTATCCTCCTGTGGTTAAACTGTCAGGAAGATTTGCTGCTACTACAATTTACTTCATTTGCCTTCTGTGTATGAGGTTGAAATGATTTTCTTTGATGATTTAAAGGAATTTAACAATGTGTTTTACTTTGAAGCCCATTAAGCATGATTGCTTTGGATGTACAGCAGCTTGCATTTCAGAAGCTCCAAAATCCTTGAGAAACATCCTAGTGTGGAGCTGAAGTGGACCTGGTACCAGACAGCGTGGGCCCGAGCCCCAGCTCTGCCCCTACTTCTAGCTATGCAACCTTGGATAAGTGATCCATTCTATGTCTCTGCTGCCTCAAGTGTCAAATTGAGGTGATAACAGCACCTGCATCTCACAGGACTGCTGTCCTTTAACAGAGATTAGCACTTGTCATTAAAACAATGGCATGTGACTTGCATGTAGACATTGTGGCTAACTAAACAAACATAAATTCATCTTTATTCCTCAGAAATTTAGAAGTTTGAGTTAGTTTTCAAACCTCACAAATGTATACCTATACAAAAAACATTAAGACACTTGACATTAATAAAATGTGACTGATAAATTCATGCAAGTAAGACAAATCTAGTTACATTCTTATTCTCTGAATTCTACTTTGACTCTACTCAAAGGAAATCCCCATACTTAACTATTTTGTTACAGTTTCATTTCAAAAACTTACTTTAACAAAAGTAGTACTCATAGTTCTAAAAGTGGTTTTTCACTGTCCTGTTTTTCTTCAGCTTCGTCAGATCCTACATGGTAGAGAAGGGGAAGAAGAAAAAGTATTTCATTCTATTACAGTAACAAACTACTTTAAATAGTTTAAATATGTTTAAAATTATAACATATACACCTAAAAACATTAAACATATGTTTAATCCTCAAGAGATTTAGGTTAACAAACTGCTATTTGAAAGTTTTACTTTATTTCTTGTAAGAGGAAAACCTTTAAACAATAATCTATCACTTAAACTGATCTGTCAAAATGGATTTCGCTTATGTACTAAGAATATTCATGGAGACCAAAAATTATTATCAATCACTATTCTTCCTCCACCTCTTTGCTAACAAGCTTGTATATATTTTTTACATGCAAAAATGTTAAGCTTGGCATAAATAATTGAATCTAGGTGTTTCTAACAATGGCTGTAGCAGGTAAAGGAAGACAGCAGTGAGAGAGCACTGTGGCAGTGACCACTGTCTGGCCCTTCAGGATCAATGTCTCATGAGCTTCAGGACATTCCTAGATTTGACCTGGTCATTCCACTCTGGAATTCTTTCCTTAGGATATAATGCTTATTATTTAATATGTAGATTTTCCCACTAAAAATTAGAAAAGAAAGCTAAGTATTTGAGAATAGAAGAAAGGTTAATGCTATAGTCCCATAAAATGTCTTGCATCCACTTAAAATTATGATTTTATATATAATTTATAACAACATAAAAATGCATACACTGTAAGGTAAAAGCAAATGTATAACAAATAAAACTTTATATGCCATGAGATCACATTTGATAAAATTAAAAAATACATGTGTGCAAATGAGAAAGAGTAGGAGAAAATAACCACATAACTTTTATATATTTTTCTAGATATTGCAACATTTCTACGATAAACCTGAATTGACTTCATTATTTTTGAATTATAATTTCAAAAAGCACAATGTGAATAATATAGGCAGCATGGGCACAATGATGTGAGCACACACACACACACAGACACACACACACAGACACACACACACATGCACATACACATACACAGCAAGAAGGAAACTAAACTGTCAACACTGATACCGCATAGTTTAAAGGATAGGTGATTTCTAATTTTTGTTCTTTCCACTTTTTTAAACGCATGACTTTGATAATCAGGGAAGGGGAATAAAACAAAAAGGGGAGCGTTGAGAGAAGACCAAGACAGTAGGTGAGAGATGCCATCAATTCACACATAAAAGCCACAGTCTCTCTCAACTGTGCCTGAACCTTGTTAGATAGCATACTTTAAAAAGGACATTTTTTTTAAGGAGAATGACTACTTGAATTATAGCCAAGGACAAATTTGGTATAGGGAAAGAATGCCTAAGAATCTGAAGAAAACATTTTAACCTCATAAATGTCACATGGTTAGGCTGAATTTGTAGGAAAATGAACAGATAAAGACATAACTGTTGAACATTTTACTTTCTAGCCTATTTACGCGCTGTCCATCGTAGAGGCAGGAGGTGGTGAACTGCCTGATCTCACTGTGGAAGAAGGCTGAGGAAGATGGTTACACCACATCTTCCTGTTCCCAGGCTCTCTTTCACCTGCTAGGCCAGAGGCACTGAAACCACAACAAGTCGCTGTGTCTTGGAATTATCTGGGAGCCCTAAATAAAGCTAAACCTTGAATTAAAACATAACAATATGTCTTCTTTACATATTTTAAAAGGGACTTCTGGCTATGGCCAAGTGAAGAAGCCAATAAATCCTCTCCCTGACAAGCACCCCCAAAATGTGGCAAAATGGGCAAAACTAGCCATCTCACCACTGGGAAAATGACCAAAGGTATACGACAACTGGAGAAATGTTTATGTCTGAAACACTGCGGAATTCAGGGAGTGGCAGTGGTGTCTTGCCTGGAGCTGTCCCTGTTCCTCCCCAACGTCCCAGTACCCAGCTCAATAGGCATGGAGGTTCTGCCCGGATGGGGCAGGCCATGGGGACTGGCAGCAAAGCTACTCAGTTGAAGGGAGATCACTTAATTCGGAGTGGGGAGCCATGTTCATGCGCAGTGACACTAACGGTGAAGTGACAAATTCAGAGGCAGGCAAGCAGAAAGGGCCAACTACTCTGGGAGCCTGAGTTGTGGTCACCACTGGGACAAGCATATGCCCGGCTGGGGCTGTCTCCATGCACAGAGGAGGGCCTAAGCCAGCCAGCCACTTAGCCTGAGCTCTGAGCATATGCAGAGAGAGCAGGAAAGGAAGCAGCAGAAAGTAAAAGCTGGGGAGGACTTGAAAATGGCCTGAACTCTGAAGGTGCTATCCGACCCCTGTACATTTCTAGCTGGCAGAGGATGGAAACCTTGATCCAGGTGTTTGAGTGTAATCCTCTTGCATAATCACTAGTTAGGCTCTGCCTAATCAGTAAGCTCTAGACATGGGTAACTCCCATGAAGCTAGGCTTAAAAATATAGGCAACAATTAAAAAGGAAAAAACACAATGGACAATAAAACAAAAAAAAACAGAGAAAACAAAAGCATCCACATCACAGGGTGTGTAGATTTCATAGATTTAGCACAGATGATTTACTAAACAAATCAAGAACAATAACAGTAACCTTTTAGGAAAAAAAAAAACCCAGAGTCACCTTATTTTCAGCAAAATACTTTTCATCAAAAAATACAAGATACGCAAAAAATTAAGAAAGTGTGACCATTCCCAGGAAAAAAATTATAGTCAAAACAAACTATCTCTGAGTGAGACAAAAAGACTGAAGAAAAGCTGAAGAGTTCAGAGACTTGCAGATAACATCAGGCATCAATCAATCATGGAATGGGAATCCCAGAAGGAGGAAAAAGTTAGAAAAATGTTTGAAGAATTAATGGCCCAAATTTCTCAAATTGGTTGAGAAATATGAATCTATATATTTTATAAGCAGAATAAACACAGATTAGGATACATACAAAGAGGTCAACATGTAGACACATCCGTGTCAACTTGCTAAGAGCCAAGGAATGCATTCAAATGAAAAGACAACATATCAAAATTCATGCAGTATCACAAAAGCAATTCCTAGAGAAAATTTTATGGCTTTAAATGGCTGTATCAGAAAAGAAAGAAAATAGTATCATATCAATCATATAAGTATTCACCTTAAAAAAGCAGAATTTAAAAAACAGAAATTGGCTTGGCACAAAATCAGTTTATAGTAAACTGATTTTGGCAAATATGTCAAATCAGTTCAATGGGGAAAGGTTGTCTTTTCAACAACTGGTGCTGTTCAACTGGATATCCAAAAGCAAAAGAATGAATTAATCCTTTACCTTCTCCATATTTGAAAGTTAACACAAAATGCATTATAATTTTAATTGAAAGATGTAAAACTATAAAACCTTTTGGAAGAAAATATGAGAAAATCTTCATGTCATAGAGTTAAGGTAAAGAGTTTTTAGATATGACCACATATATTATTCATAAGAGAACAAATTTATAAACTATACTTAATCAAAATTTAAAACCTATGCTTCAAAAGACTCTATAAAGAAATGAAAAGACCAACAATAGACTGGGAAAAATATTTGTAAATCATGTATTAAAGAGCTTTTATCTGGAATGTATAAAGAATTCTTACAACTCAATTAAAAAAACACAATTAAAATTATGGCAAAAGGCTTGCAACAGATTTTTCTCTAAAGAAGATTTATGAACTACATATAATAGAAACATGAAAAATATCTCAGTTACAGAGATACGAATTAAAACCACAATTGGATACCACTTTAAACCTGCTACCCTCGCTATAATCAAAAAGACCTAATACTAAGCATTGGTGAGTATATGGAGAAACTGAAATGCATACACAGTAATTCCCCTTATCCCTGGATGCCTGAAACCGCAGATAGTACTGTATCCCAAAAATATTATGTTTTTTTTATACGTACATACCTATGAAAAAGTTTACCATATAACGAACATGACAAAGTTCAGCATAGGATTTTTTTTTTTCTTATTAAGTTTAGAACAGTCACTTTTTCACTTAAAGGAAGCATTTTAGGGCTTCTCTTTGGCATATATGAATTGACAGAGTTACTACTTTGCCATTATTAAGTGAAATAAGGACTACTTGAACACAAGAACTGTGATACCGGGATGGTCGATCTGATAACCTGATGGCTCCTAAGTGACTACCAGGTGGGTAGTGCACACAGTGTGGATCTGCTGGACACAGGGATGATTCATGTTCTGGGCAGGAAGAAGCAGGACAGTATGGGATTTCATCACGCTGCTCAGAATGGCACATAATTAAAAACTTAAGGACTTTTTATTTCTGGAATTTTCCATTTAATATTTTCAGACCTCGGTTGACCTCAGGTAAGTGAAACTGTAGATAAGAAGGGACTCGGAGGGAATGTAAAATAAAACAGCCACAATCAAGAACAGTTTGACAATTTTTTAAAAAGTTAACAGAAACTTGCCACAGGATGTGGCAAATCCTCTCTTACAAATATATTCAAGAAAAATAAAAATAAACACCCACACAGAGGCATGTACATGAATGTTCATAGCTGGATTACTAATGATAGCCAAAAGGTGGAAAAAATCTAAATGTCCATCAACTTGTGAATACAGACAAAATGTTGTATATCCATATAATGGAATAATATTCGGCCATAAAGAGGAGCAAAATACTGACATATGCCACAACATGATTGGTCCTCAAACCTTATGCTAAGCAAAAGAGGCTGGATGTAAAAAAAAACGTGTATCATATCACTACATTTACATTAAATACCCGGGAAAGGTAAATTTGTCAAGATGCAAAGAAGATCAGTGGTTACTTGGGATCAGAGGTAGAAGTAGGGATTAACTGCAAATGAGCATGAAAAAGTTTTTCAAGTGATGAAACTGTTCTAAAATTACTCTGTAATGTTGATTAAAAAACCATGAATTTACTAAAAATCATGCAATTATACATTTACAATGGAGGAATTTTATTATATGCAAATTATACCTCAACCAAGCTTTTTAAAAAAGTGAATATTATTCAGTATCCCTGGCAACAATTTTTTAATAACTTTCAAAATTTTAATTAAAAGATGGAAAAAACTGTGTTTCAAATCTATTTGATACACATAGGGTGATCACAGAAATGGTCATTTAAACAAGAACACTGCTGAGAGATACAGGGGATTCTAACAGTAACTACATGGGGGAACCAGAAGGCAAAGCTGCTTCATGGCTACTCTGGGGAGGTGGGAACTTAGAATTGTAACGAATGCCTTATCTAGACTTGCAGAGGACAGGCTATACTATGCAATTAAGCAACTCCTCATTTTAAGTTGGTCTTTCCATGGTCTAGGAGGTGACGAATTATTCTTTCTTTGCCATCACAACTAGTTCATTTAAGCTCTCTGACCACACATAATTTCAACACAGTCATGTGAGAGAGGATCACGCTTCCCTGTTCTTTCTATTTAATACACAGGGATGCGGGATTGGTCTGATCAACAAGTAAGCCTGCAAACAAACTATTTTTATATCCTTTATAAATAAATCTAATAAACCATGCTACCTCTCTGATACTGAAGTTCAGGCTGCTCCTTTACGAGGAAAAATGCTAACATTTTTGTTTATCATGCCTCTGATTTCTTTCCCTTTTCTTTTCATCTCTTTCTTCAACAGTTAATTAGTTTAATATAAGCCAGGTATTGTATTAGGTGCTGGAGAAAAAAAGACAAAAAACGCACGTCAAGCCTTTTTTCGGACACCCTCATGTGTATTAGGGAAGTCAGTGCTGTAGCAGGGAAACAGCAGCTTAGAACTTCAGCTACTTAAAGGCTTGAATTTTTAGCTATTGGCATAATGGAAAAGCTTTGCTCTAGAGTAGTCTTTTTTCCCCTACGTATATTAATTTCAGTAACAGTTTTCAATTTTAATTCTTTCCTAAATTGAACATTCAGACAAAGCAAATAAATCTGACCACTCCTTCTCTGCCCATTAATAATCTGTCTTTTGTCAAACAAAGCAGCTACACGGTGGAACGCCATGAAAATGTTTTCGTTCTCTACCTTCCTAACTCAAGGAAATAGTAGTGCTCCAGAGTACCACTAGGTGGTGGTAAATGATAAAGGTGAAATGCAGATGGATCCAACTAGAAAGCTTGATGAGGCATGCTTGAGGCAGTGTTCCTAATGTCACTACTATTCTATGTTCTGAACTGTAGTTAAGAAAATACATTAGTACTGAGAAACTGTATTAGTCTTAGAAAAAGAAGTAGAAATGCATGAACTCTAATACGAACTTTCTTTTTTCAGAAAGTCCTACGACACAAAACATCTCAATGAAATAATCCTTACAATGAGGTAATCAACAATTTAATACCGAATTCTAGTTTTTACTGTTCTAGCCACAGATTTTCTACTAATCCATATCTGTATTACACCTGGCTCCATGTTTCGGTGTTGTACACTGCTTTCAGATCCAACACCAATAGTCTGGAATTTCAAGTTAACTTAGAGTTCCTCCAGCACACTGCTATTTATCATTGCTGTACCTTCGATCATTCATGGCTCTTTCTGCCTGGAATCTGTTTCATCACTCGTGTGTGTGTGTGGTGTGTGTGTGTGTGTGTGTGTGTGTGTGTGTGTGTGTTAAAATATCAACTAGGCCTAATACAGGGAATACAATGATGTAGCCTCTAACTCAAGTTTACATCCCAGCAGTAGAAACAGACCAGGTCAGCGTGGAAGGCACTTGTGTGTGTGTGTGTGTGGTGTGTGGTGTGTGTGTGTGTTAAAATACCAACTAGGACTAATACAGGGAATACAATGATGTAGCCTCTAACTCAAGTTTACATCCCAGCAGTAGAAACAGACCAGGTCGGCGTGGAAGGCAGTGCAGACAACACAGGATGACAGGGCTGTGGCAGAGGTCCCAAAGAACACACAGGGGACATTCTAACTAAGACTGCTGGGAGTGACGGGGAGGGTAGGCATGACTGGAAAGAAACTGGGAACATGTGAATGGCAACTAGGATTGCAGAGGAGATCAGAATGGAAACAGCAAGGTGGACAGTGGCTGGAGGGCTCTAGAGCACAGCATTTCAAAAGAGCTATGAACAGCACACGAGAAGTCAGTCACAAGGTGAGAAGCTAGACAACTGGTGACAGTGCCCACAGGGGCACTTTCATTCAAACTAACATCTATTGATTTCTTTATCCTTTATGCTACTGAAGGCTTTTGAGCAGGGGACTGGCATGGCCAATTCTATATTTTCATAAATACCAAGAGGCCAATATACTTTAGGAGTTAAAAGCATGAACTCTAGCAGTGGACCCCAGGTTCAAATCCCAGCTACACCACTTATTATCAGTGTGATATTGGGTAAATTGCCTCAATTCTCTGTGCCTCAATTTGCTCATCTCTACATTAGGCATAACATGAATTTTACATCACAGAGTGGAGGCATTTAGCAAACATCTAATATGCCAGGCATTAAGAATATGAAAATAGGTTAGACACAATATGACATGAGATCAGTGGTAAGACACAGAGCTGTAAGAAATGAATGTAATGGAGGAGTGATTAGACACTATGGTTTGTCATCTGTATCTCAGAAGATAAGCAGACAAGGGAGAAGTCAATGACTGAATATTAATAAAACTTAGACCAGCACCTAACACTTAAAAAAGTGTTAGCAATTTTTAAAATAATGTTTTTTTTTAAATATAGAAAAATACATTTGACATAAAATTTACCATTTGAGCCATTTTTAAGCATGCCATCTAGTGGTATTAAGTTCACCTACGCTGTTGTGCAGCCATCACCACCATCTACCTTCAGAATGGCAATCCCTATTCTACTTTGTTTCTGTGAATTTCACTTCTCTAGGTACCTCATATTAAGTGAGATCATATGACAGTCCTTTTGTGTCTGGCTTATTTTACTTAGCATAATGTGTTCATAGTTCATACATGTTACAGTATGTGTCAGAATGCTATCCTTCTCTTTTTTAATAGAGACAAGGTCTCATTATGTTGCCCAGGCTGGTCTTGAGCTCCTAGGCTCAAGCGATTCTCCCAACTTGGCCTCCAAAAGTGCTGGGATTATAAGCATGAGCCACTGTGTCCAGCTTTCCATTCCTTTTTAATGCAGAATAATATTCCACTGGATGTACACACATTGTGTTTATCCATACATCTGTTGACAGCTGTTTGAGTTGTTTCCACCATTCAGCTACTGTGAATACTGGTGCTATGAGCATGGGTATACACGTATCTGATGTAGTCTCTGCTTTCATTTCCTTTGCGTACATACCCAGAGTGAATCATATGGTAACTCTATGTTTAATCTTTTAAGGAAACACCATACTGTTTTCTACTGGAGCGATACCATTTTACATTCTCACCTGTAATGCACAAGGGGTCCAATTTCTGCATATCCTCACCAATACTTATTTTCTGTCTTTTTGTTTGGCTTTTTGTAATAGTCATCCTAGTGGGTATGAAGTGGTATCTTGCTGTGGTTCTGATTTGCATTTTCCTAATGATTAGTGATGTTAAGCATCTTTTATGTGCTTATTGGCCATCTGTATATCTTCTTTGGAGAAATGTCTATCAAAACCTTTGCATATTTTTTAATCAGGTTGCTTATTTTTGTTGTTGAGTGTGATTGTTATTTTTAACAGAGCACTCTGGTTGCTGGTTAGTGAAAGACGAAACTGGAGGCAGGGAGACCAAGGCTGCTGCAGAAACAGCAGAAAGTAATGCTGAAATGAGGTTGGAGCTGGTAAGAAGCGGTAGGATTTGAATGAGAAAATGTAGAAATAAGGGAGAGAGGATGGAAACTGCTTTGAGAATGATGAGACGTGAGCTATAAGAAAGGGGTGGAGCCAGCAGTGAGGCTCTGGTGTTTGATCTGGGCAACTGGGTGAACAGTGCTGCCATTCTCAGACATGGGAGTCCTAGAGGGAGGCTGGTTTGGTGATGAACAGGAATAATGAGAGCACTAAGACCCCTCCCGTTGTCTGTGTGTCTTCTAAGATACATACCACAAACCACGGTGTCTAATCACTCCTCCCTGACATTTATTGTTACAACTCTGTGCCTTACTGCTGGTCTCATGTGAGACTGTGTCTCACCTATTTTCACCTATTTTCATATTCCTGACTCCTGGCATGTTAGATGTTAGCTAAGTGTATTGAGAAATAGAGGGGGAAGGGAAAGGGAGGAAGAGCAGAGCCTTTGAGAGATACAAGCACAAATAATATTCAAGTTTTTTACCTGCTTCAGATTCAGGAGGGGAATAAAACTGACCATCAGAAAGACCACCAGGTATAAGTGCTTCCCTCTCTGAAGCATCCTGAACTATCAGGAGTCCTGGAAAAGAAGAAATTCAGATGTTGGGAATGAGGTCACCTTTCTGGTAGTTTCTTGGCGAGATTAAGTAAAATCAAATGGTATTATTATTACAATGAAATACTTTTAGAAAAAGAGATACTTAAAAATTTTTTTCAAGCAAACAGTAAGTTTAATTAACAAATGACAAACAATACTGTAAGGACAGATAACCAGGCAGTTTAAATAATTGTCTCATGAGGCTGGGCATGGTGGCTCACACCTGTAATGGCAGCACTTTGGGAGGTTGAGGATGGAGGATCGCTTCAGCCCAGGAGTTTGAAACCAGCCTGGGCAATATAGCAAGACCCCATCTCTATAAAAAATTTAAAAATTAGCAGACTATGGTAGTGCATGCCTGTAGTCCCAGCTACTGAAGAGGCTGAGGGGGCAGATTGCTTAAGCCCAATAAGTCAAGGCTGCAGTGAGCTGTGATTGTGCCACTGCACTTCAGCCTGGGTGACAAAGTGAGACTCTGTCTCAGAATAAATAAATAAACAGCCTCATGTTAACTCAGTATTTACATCTTTCCCTTGTGAATACCTACCTTCCTACAAAAAAGCACAATATCAAAACCAAAACACAAAGTAAAATAAAAAACACAGCTCCTACAAATGGTCTGCTGGCTATATCTGGTGAGATATGTCAGATGTAAAGTGCAATACAGGGATGGCCTTTTATAAATATATAAAGAACAATTAAGATGACAAAGAAATATTTGTGCAACAAGAATACTTCAAAGAAAAGAAGTGTCTCAAAAAACAAAGGAAGGGGAAGAAAGCACGACGCGGACAGCTGAGGAACCCTAACACATAAAAGGTTATCAACACTCAAGTTCTTTTGACTGAAAGCTGAGTTAACCTTAAGATAAAGCAGGAAGGAGCACCAGGCCAAACAGCAGATGCCAGGTATATGTGTCATACAAGCTACTGACAATGAAAATAAGTACTATTTTAAGATTTTCATTAATTGTATCTTCTGCTTTATTAGTCACTTTGAATGTGGTTTAATACCATAACCATTCAAACCTCAGTCATAGTAATAACTGATATGTTTTCAATAAAGTTCAGTTTCATATTTCCATACAATTTAAAGAGACTTTGATTACCTTTACTTATACCTTCTCCGTAATACCCTTTCACAAAGGAATAGAGGGCACAGGATAGAAGATACACTTTGGTCTGATTAATGTGTTTTTAAAATCTACTCTTGAATTATAATTCTTTTCTTATATATTTCTTCTATGTAAAAGATTTTCCAATAAAACCATTTGCAAGATTATTTTGCATCCTGATGTTTTTTGAAGTTATAATCATGCTTAACTTTCTGTAAGATGCATTTTTTTCCTATAAGGCAGGGCAAATTGAGTCAGATGACTGGAAAAAGTGTAAAAACAGCATGTCTTAAAACTGCATGGGTGTCTGAAATGAGCTTTGATCATTTCACCTTTGATATAGTTGGGTGGGGCATGTGGGCTTCCATTAAGGACATTATATGGAGAAGAATTCCAGCTCGGTAATTTACCATAAAGCTCAATCATTTGGCCTTCCTAGTTAATATTCTGGGATACTCAAAGCCGCGATGAGATTATAGCAGCTTTGGCAGGACTCATGAGTACACCATGGTAGCTACGACTCAGCTACTCAGAGGATGGTAAAAGGCTGAGCATCGCTCTGGCCTGCTGTCATGCTCCTGTGAATAATCTTCATCCTAAACCCACCAATCATGCCCAGCCCCAGGCATTTACCTGTTCTAACAGCAGACCACCTGAAGCCACCAACTAATGTATGGATCACAGTGGGAGACTGGAGAATCACTGGCTTGTATTTAGAATAGTTGCCTCTACACACCTAAAATTAGTTTTATTTTCTCTGCCCCTAAACAGCACAGTTCTATTTACATGCACAAAATGCTTAGTGTCCTGCCTATTGCTAATGGGGAGAAAAGAACAAGGTGTCTGGGGAGAGAGAGGTGCTGGCTATTTTTTGTTATTGTTTCAACGCCCTCTTCACTAGTGTTCACATTTTCTTCCCGGTGAAGCCTGGCCCAACAGCTAGAGAGGGGAGCTGCTTTCTGTTACTTATCCTTTCATCCACTCAACTCTTCTCTCAATTTCTGCTGTAGCCGCTAAAGAATGGAGACCCCACCACTGCCTAACTCCACCCATCGGTAACTCCATTCACATCAAGACACCACATCTCTTCCTCCCAGCCTGATACCCAGCCAGGCTCAAGAGGCTGACTTTGAGAGGAACTTACTGTTTTCTTCTTCTGCTTCTTGAGGTAACACTTTGAAATCCAGGAACCACGTCTCAATCCAGGCAAGGATGAATGAAATGATGGGCAGCACATAGCCAAAAGCCCCTTGAGAGAAAAGCTGGAAGAAAAGATATGACCAGGAAAGGGAAATACGGTTACCACAAACTCCCACTGGACAACGAGGCTTCATCACTGAAGAGGGTAACTGTGTAGAAAAAGTGGTAGGTCATACCTTTGAAAGGATCACTTTTGCTAGTAAAAAGGCACTGGTCACTGCCGTTGTCAACTGCAAGACACATAATCCAGCACTGTTCACATTAGGCATCTCACACTGTGAAGGCACCTCCCTCTTCTCAAGAGACCTGTCTAAGCTAGGAGCAGGCAATGCCTAAAAATCTGTGTCTAGTCCTGCTCCTTCCCATATCACTCAATCTCTATCCCCAAGACCCACACTGGGGCAAAACAGGCTTCTATGTGACACACTCCCAAATGACTGCGTGTGGTTTCTTCTCCCACATTTCAGTAGGCTGGTGTGCTGGGTAACTACGTTTTATCCACCAGAAGGGACAATTCCAAAGCCTCTACAAGCACGTGAAAAGAGACCAGTAAAATGCGTAGGTGGGGTCTCCCCAGGGGTTATGAAGCCCAGAGATATCATAACACCTGAGCCTTGTCACTGTGTCCTTCAACTAATATTTTTAGCGTGATGAAACCTGACCAAAATGAATAACAATAGTAGCCTGATTGACAGAAGGGAGGACAGGGAACACCAAGTATCTTGCTCAGTAAGTATTAACAAAGTTGCAGACACACACACACACACACACACACACACACACACACACACAGAGTAAGCTGTGCTTGGGAAAGGAGGCGGTTTAGCATTTTACATTCTGACACTAATTAACTTTACAGGCTGACACTAAGCATTCTTTAAATTCCAGCTGACTTCTCCTCCTTCCAGCTTCTAGACTCTTCTCTGTAAATGTTTTTTTAAACAAGAATCAGAAGGAATAAAATGGATTTGCTAAATTAGACTTATTCTTCAGATAATCTGAAAGCAGATATTAAAGATACTGTCTTACAGCTCTCACTGAATATCTGTATGTCAAACACGTTTCTAAAGCAAACATTGAGAGGGATGGTCTGACAAATACTAGCATACATATGGGGACTCAGGAATACAATGTTCCAAAGGGGTTTGTTGTAGAAAATGTAGAAAAATGGGAGGGTACAATCATCAAAAGCTATGATGATATCAGCAAGAGAGTACTCAGTATTCAGGAAAGGGAGTCAAGTCTGGCCAAGATTGTCAGCCTATATTCACGAAATGAGAGCTTCCGGATTAACAGTCTGATCTCTGCCCCGTGATTCTGCGAATGCTCAAAACAGATGGCCCAGGCTGATGTGGCCCCCTGGTGGACTCAGGAGGGCAGCACAAGTCCTATTCCCAGCTGGACAAACCCAGGCCTGGGACACTCAGACCTGAAGTCTCGCCCTCTAATGGCAGAACTGCAGGTTATTTCTGAGCAGTTTTCTCTAGTCTGAGGAGCTCAACATTTTCTTCCCACATAACTGACTTACTAAAGCTTTACAAAAGGCGAATATTCAGACATCTGTCAGGCAGAATTGCTAGTAATCCTTCTATCAATCTCTAAATATTTATTGAGGGTACCAAAGCCCTCTGCGCCAGATGCAAAGAAACAGAGGAGTAAAAAGGTCCTTGTCCTTGAGAAGCCCAAGGCAACAACAGAAATATTGAGAGCTCTTCCCTCCAACATGGGGGGTCAGAGGGAAGAAGGAGGGGGTAAGGCTATTATCTAAATAAGTATGGACCATGTCATGAAAACAGTCACTAAGCATTTTTAACCCAATGAGACATTTTCCAAATATCTTTGTGACAGAGGTACTATTCCCATCTCTTACTCACAAAATGAGGTAGAGGGTGGCTTGGTATTGGGCTTCTAGATTCCTCATTTGGCTCAGCACCAAGAGACAAATCCAGTTACTCATTAACATTGGAAAGAAGCCCTGGAGTTTTAAACCTACTTAAGTATGGAGGAAATGGGACTCAGGAAAGCTAGTGGGATTCCACCCACATTACAACCATATCTTCTCCCAGCCCAGGCCTGTTGAGAGCAGGACCCGGCCACCAGCACTGGAGGAGATGACCCGCTCATGCAGGGCATACTCACCGCTATTGCCCACCAATGGCGCAGTCTGCACACAGCATATGCAAGTATTAATACTTTAAATCGAAAAACTGCCAAAAGCTGAAAACAATAAAGAGATGTTTTAATATATATATATGACATAGCTTTACGAAGAACTCACCAGACTGTCTTCCTCATTGTGATTTAGCTAGAGACTAGGCTGTAAACCAGCATTTGGGAATCCCTGCACTAGAACTTAATGTAAGAGCAAATTAGGTTTCACATTAATCTCCCATTATGAAAGAAAGAACAAGGCAAGAAAAGGGTAGCATTAATAGGTGAATTTTCCTTTCAGTGACTAGATATGTCAATGGGTTCTATTTCAGCCATTTGAAAGAATAAAGGCTCTCCACCAAGAAAACAGGAATGGCTCCTTCTGCTGCCCTCCCTTATCTGTCATTAATCTTCTATTTTCTTGAGATGACCAGACAATTCCTTAATAAGAGAGAGAGAACATTGAATGGGTGGGGAATTAAAAGAAAAGGAAAATATGGTCAGTGTTCAAAACAAGAAAAAAAAAAGCATAGAATTTGAAGTCCATTTAGAGGAAATCTGTCTTTTGGGTCAGTTTTATTACATCTCAAATGAAACATAAAAAATACTTACAAATATATCAAAATATGAAGAGTAGTAGTCATACTGCACCACCTCTTTCTCTAACGTATTCTCAATGCCTCCATTCACCTAGAAAGGAGAGTAAGAAGAAGAAACAAGGAGAGGTTTATGTGTGGAAATAAAACAAGGGTAAGATTTCCTATCCAACTTTTCTGTCTTTCTTCTCAGAACCCAGAAATATTAAGATACGGAAGACAAGAACTCTCACGATGGTAATAGAAAAGGGCTGGATAGCACTTTCTGATTCCTCAATTCTGAATTCATTCAACAGATATAAATGTATAGTGAAAAATAATGACTTCTGTAGTTCATATTTGGGCAAATGGTAAGAAAATTATTTTTTCCCTTCTAAGATAAAGTCTTCCATCATACAAATGTACATTTTTAGAGAAGACGATTCATCTTCATCCAGGACTCCCTTGCTTTCTGATCACTCTCCACAGTCTTATGTTTTGGAAAGCCAAGGCTCCCCTGACCTCCTGGCAAACATCGGTGATGGCCACTAGCATTACATAGGGTAGAAGTGTAAACATTCTCTGTGGTTTCTCATTTTTATTTTTCCTGGCATTTAAAGATTCTGCACTTTTATCAATTTAAATATATCTTAACATGAATAGATAATGAAATAAGGACAGTACTAGACCTAAATCCTAAGTGAGAAAGTTACAGGAAATGATGAAACTCAAACCTGATACAAATTTCTGTCCTCTCCCAATTCTACCATCAAAATAAATTTTAAATTACCGAGTTCAAAATTCAAAAAATTAAACTATGGAGCATAATACTTTTAAAAAATCACGTAAGGGGACATATGTTGGAAGCTAATGCAGCACCCAAGCAGGGTAATTGTCGGGGTCCCTGGATTAGCCTAATCAGAGGGAGTAAGATGTGTAAAAATAAATTCAAATTTCCAATTTGGAGCATGGACCTGGCAAACAAATGCAGAGGGTCTGAAAAAGGACAAAAGGAAGGACAGCTAACTAGAGATCTGGATAAGAGAGAAAACATTAATTAGGAAGACCTTTGGCAGGTTCAAATTTGAATGAAAGTTGCCACAAGGAAAGGGTATTCTTGGCTTAGATATCTTTTCATGTATTTGTATTTGTTATGCAAATGAAAGCATACCATAAATATTATCCTTTTCCCTAAAATCCCTTAAACAGGTCTACATTTGCGTAATTAGCACAAATCATTTGTAGACCCACTTGGCAATAGACCATTACAAATGAATAGAATTGAAAACCTGGAAGGAAGGAGGAATAATGATTGACAGACACCCAACCACCTAGTCTCATTACTGTGGCTCCAGACTAAGGAAACTTGCCAATATCTAGAATATTAACACAGTAAGTATTCCAAGCAGATATAGCAGAGGGGCTCTCTACCATAGAGAGACCTTCCCTTTCTATTCCTGGGAGAACAGGAATCAAAGCTGCCAATACAGTTTTGCAACAAATAGCCCACAGCTTTTCTCTGATATCTGCATACCTTAAAATACTCTTGATTTTGAGTTGCTTTTAAATAGACATTATCTAAAATTTGTATCTCTAGCCCTAACTTATACTCTAAATTCTCATTTCAAGATTTTTGTCTCTAGTTCAAGATGTCTTCAATAGACTATTTTTGTTTCATACAAAATCTCTTCCCAGTCAGTTCTGGTACTACTCTTCTAGGTTTCATCACTGGAAACTTTAGAGTCATCTAAAGACATCCTGGGAATGATACAATCAGCCTATCAACAAGTCTTCTCATACTCCTTCCTTTAGTGACTCTCAGGTTAGTTCTTTCCTTCGTATTCTCACCACCTTGTGTTCTTACTGCCTATCTGTCCGGCCTGCACACCACTGCCACAGTGACCTCTATCCATTCCCCAAATATTTGCTGAGCATCTATCATGTACCAGGCACTGTTCTAAATATAGGAAATACTTCAGTAAACAAAATAATATCTGTCTTCATGGAGATTATATTCTGGCAAGGTGAGAGAGATGGCAAATAAGAAAATAAATCCTACACAGACAATGGAAGCAGGTTATTGTGACAGAATAATGAAGACATTTAAATTGATACTGGCAAGATACGAAGTTGAATTCTACAAAAAGACAAAGGAAATTAATCATTTCATATAGAAGAAACAACTAGTAGAAGAGTCCCACGATAGAAAGAAGTTTATTCCTGTCTGAGAACAGAAGGAGGCAAGTGTGCTTCTCCTCGGAGAGCCAGGAACAGAGGGTGGGAAGGAGTCTGAGAGGCTTCTGGGGGCTCTGCAAGCCAAGGTACAACATTTAGATTTTACTCTAAATGCCATGGCTTGCCAGTGAAGAGTTGTAACAGATCGTGACATGATCTGACTTTTGTTTTTCACAGGTTACCCTAACTGCTGTGAGAAGAATGGATTGCAGGGTGAGTGCAAGCAGGCAACCAGTCAGGAGTGCAGTTTGGATGAGTGATAAATGAGGCTTGGTGGAGGCTGGAAACTGGAAATGAAGAGAAGTGGTCATATTTTGAATATATTTTAGAGGCAGATTTGACAGGACTTACTTTCAGACTGGATATGAAGCATGAAAAATACAAAACAAGCAAATCAAAAATGCATTTTGACTTTTGGCCTGAGTCTCTGTGTTGGCTTACTGATGAAGAAGGGGGAAAGCAGGTGTGTGTATGTGTTGGGGGAAGCATGTTAAGTCAGACATCCACCTGGAAAGGTCAAAAAGGCTATGATATAGATTGTGAGTCACTGACTTCTGAAAAAAATCTCAAAATCATGTTTTACAATCTGTTCCAGAACCTGTAACAGCTCACCATTGCAGTAAATACAAATCCTTCTATATCCCTTTTAATAACTTGAATAAACCTAGCACCAGCCTATCTGTACAATTTCATTTCCAGTAGGCACCTTATTTTCTCGGCCTCTGTTCCTGTCCCCTCCAAATACACACACTTGAGCGCACACTCCCCATGCATAAGCACACACTCTTGCATCAGTACTTCCATGCACCATGATCTCCAAACCCTCTCCTCAAGCTCCCAAACTGAAGGATCATCCTTCCCAGATCATCCTCCCATCTTCACTGCTACCTATCCTTCCAAACCCAATTCACAGTCCATCTGTTCCATTCACTCCTTCAAACAGTGCAAGCCACTGATCTCCCTCATCTGAATTTCTGTTACACTTGGTCATCACAATTTATAGAGCATAGTAGAAATGACGTAATAGAATCAGAATTAGCAGGGTAATAAGTAACTGAAACTTAAATGTAACAATAGTGAGAAAATGGCAACCAGCATTTTTTTCCTCTTTATGGGTTAAATTTATTTTAGTTAATAATAAACTACATAACTTCTAATTGTGCAGACCTTTGTATCTTCAAAGGGGCTGCTGTATACCTTTTTCCATTTGATCTTCACATGGACCCATGAGGAAGGCAAGGCCAGTATTAGTTTACTGAATTGATGGAAAAACCAAGGCCCAGAAAACTTAATACACAGCTTGCCTAAGGCCAAAGACCTGGTCACAACAGCTCTAAGTCAAATTAGGAGGATTCTGACATTTTCTAGTGCACCAGTTAGAAAAGAAGAAGAAAGATGTCACTAAGCACTGATAAAGGCTTTTTTCTGAACCATAGTCTCAATCGAGTTATCAAAAGCTAAAAAGAAAACCAACTTCCTTTCGACTGTCACTACTTTGATCCCTGTTGATACTGTCTACAGAGTCTAGGAGAGAGTCTGCGGAGCGAACAGAGTCCTCAAGGAACCCAAGCCATAATTAATTCCACATCCAACTTGAGAAATCAGTCTACTCAAAGGTGGACCAAGAGGCCTTGGATAGAATCAAAACCATCCTCTTGACTGACCAAAAAGAGATCAGCAGCCCTAAGATCTTCCAGAAGGAAAATGAATTAAGGTGGTGTTAGGCTTCTTTGGCTCACCGGAGCTCTGCACTTGAGGCCAGATGGTGCCAGTCAGGTAGGTCCCTGGAGCAAGAAGGGAAGGTGGCTAAGGCGGATGCCATACATGAAGACAAAGTACTTTGGTTATTGTTATAATGGCAGAGAACAGCTGGTTACCCATATTCTAAAGGCCTAGCATCCTTTATGACATTTTCTTTCTTCTTTTAAAGACTACATCACAAGGCAGTATAAGATCATGTGCCATATTTATTCAGCTAAACTCTAAATCCCATATAGTTTTTTTTGATAGAGCTTAGAACACCTGAATTAGAAACCTGTTCTCTGGCACTCGGTAAATGTAAAGACATGTTAAAAAAAATGGATTTGAATGACTAGAGACTTACAGCAAGACAACAAAACAAAATGAATGCTACTGTGTGTAGTGAAAATGCCAAGTCAAGATGACAATTCAAAACAAACAGAACTAGAAATTGGACGTTGAAAAACAATCATACTAAAAAAAGTCAAGATGTCCTTGCTTAAAGATCATATACCCTTTTCCAACCTTTTAATTTTACAACTGGGGCAACTAGTAATTGGTGGGAAAGTGAGGATAAAAACACATTTCAAAATTGCTAGGCCTGATGATTTTTCATGTATAACATGTTGCATGCAGATGTAAATATATAACTTGTCTGTGAACAAGAACAGGCGGTAGCCTACTTCATTTCTACTTCCCTGAAGAAAACAGAAAGGAGGGAAATGAGTAGTGTGATCCCATGAATATCACCACAGTTCTGCCTCATGACTTCCCTCTTTCAAAGGCACACAGTAATATATGCAGCCAAAGCAATGAATGCCTGGACTTGGTGTTGGTGATAAAATAATTTTTAAGTGTGCCCCCTTAAAACTGCTGCTGTGTTTACTGTTAAAAGATGCATTTCCTTTTCATCTCTCATTATATAGTTTTGAAAACATATTACTCCTTTAAAATATACATTAATTATTTTCTTTAGCGTGCACATATGAAACAAATAGTAAAAAGAGACTCTAAATTACTATGTCTTATCAACGTCCTGTCTACAAAATGTAGGTATCCCCACAGTGCAAAATTAACAGAAGAAAAATCTGTTAATAGAAACATAACAGTGGACTCATGTTCCATGTCATTGTGATTATGGGACAAATATTATTTTCTAATGTAACTGTCTACTTTCATAATGAGTTTTATTCCTCTATTAGTATTCATGATGAAGTTAAATGAGATTCAATGACCCTAACTATTAAGAGATTAGAGACTAAAATTGAAATTACTACTATGAATTGGAATCCCAATCAAAATTTAGATTAAGATGTTGCTTCTTGCTGTTAAAAGGCAAATTTTAAAATAATTTTCAAACAGGAATTTCGGCATCTTTTCATATCTTCTGTATTGTAATAAATTCTCATAAAGCATCTAGTACTGTGCCTAGCAAAGACTAACCCCCTAAAAATAAACAACAGGTAATAATTATTACTAACTAGGTCATAGCAAACATTTCCTGGAAATAAATGAACTGCTGAAAATAGGAAAGCAGATACTTTTCGCCTGTGAGGAAAACCTTCTGGAGGAGTTCACCTCTTCGTTGGTAAGGAATGTAAACAATCAGACCAAAGGCTTAGGGAAGAAAATACATATATTGGGTTACATAAAAATATTATTAAAATGAGTTTCATCTGTTTATTTTGATTTTTATTAACATGGCAACTAGAGAATTTTAAATTACATATATAATAAGTTGCATTATATTTCTATTGGACAGTACTGGTCTAAACTATTAGTTGGTAATACAGAATAACTGCATAAACCTCCAAATGCCTCCAGGACAAATTTTCTGATGAAACATAAGGAAGTAATCTCTTAGCAAGAAAGTAAAGAACAAACATATACAAAATTTTAAATGTGGGAATTAGAAAAGTACATGAAACACCTAAAATTTATTCCAAAAGCATTCTACATTTTTCTGGCAGAAGGATGGGCAAACTTTTTCTGAAAAAGACTAGAGAATAAGTATTTTTGCCTTTGTGAGTCAGAGGGTCTCTGTCACAACTATTCAACTGCAACTACTCAGTGCAAAAGCCAGCCATAAACAATATGTAAACAGACAGGCCTGGCTGTGTTCCAATAAAACTTTATTAAAACAGGCCTACTGAATTTGTCCCACAGCCTATAGTTTGTCAACTCCTGTTACAGAGCAAAACGCCAGGAATTTAAATTTCAAAATCTCAGACAATATGATTTTTAAACTGACTACATTTGCCTCAAACAATAATATTAAAGAATAAGAAAGGTCCAAGATGGAAATTACTAAATGAGATAAATGACAAGAAAAACAAGCAAAAAAAAAAACCCCTGTTGTCTCTGGAAACATTTCTTAAAAAGTCATGAAAGAACCACCAACTTACATTTAATTCTATTATCCACAGTAACGTTACAAATAAGAGGTCAAAGGTGACAAACAAACAGAAAGTCCTCCTGACATCAGATATGCCTTTCTTTTCCCTTCCTTCATAGGACTCAATCCTGGCCATAAGTTGTGTGGGGTTGATGGAATGGATGTCTCGCAGAGAAGCATGGGAGCTCTGGCTCCCGGTGAGAGCATTCTCCATGTTTTCTGGCAGGTGGTTCATCCTGGAGGAGGGTTACAGGAGCCTTCTTCCAACCTCACCATCCCTAAAGAGAGGACACCTTTGGGAAATAAAAGAGAGACACCATGTTAAATCTGAGCTGATCAAATACAACTGTGCTACCCTCTCCACTGTGGAACAATGTCTCTAACTGAACAACAGAGTACCTTGACTGATTTATGTTTTCATGAAGACATAAAGAGAAAGAAATGAGAAGTAACACTTAATGTTTTAGAGTAATACTACTACAAAATAGCTGTTTTAGCAAAGAATGGCAACAGAGAAGAAGCAAACTGACAGTAGGAAAGGGTGAAAACAGCATGTTATCTGCAACTGAAAGGTGTTCCTGATGACCTGGAGTAAGCCACTTGGGAAATGAATCATGCCCATTATCTTGCTGTGCCAGGGAGAAAACCTCCACAGTCCTATACGTATAATTATGCATGGGCTAGAAAATCATTTACTGAATGCTTTCCTGGAACATGTAAGCAGAACGTGTAAATTAGCTGTAAAAAGCTTATTTCCAAGCCTGGGCAATATAGCAAGATCCTGTCCACACAAAAAAGAAAAAAAAATTGGCGGAGCATGGTAGCACATGCCTATAGTCCTAACCACTCAGAAGTCGGGTAGAAGTACTTGAGCCCAGGAGTTGAGGTTATAGTGAGCTATGATCATACTGGACTCCAGCCTGGGTAACAGGGTAAGACACTGCCTCAAACAAAAAACAAAAACACAACAAAAATCACACACAAATCCTTACTTCCTAAGGAGGAACTTCTTTCCATCAGAAGTACCTAATAAACTGAAGTTAGCATTTCCCCATCCGCTTAATGAACAAGCATGTTTCTAGGCCTCTTCTTGGAAAAGAAGCGCACACACTCCAAAAAGTTTAGCACCACGCAAGCCACCTGACTAATAATCGCAGAAGGTATAGTCCTACACAGAGATGCAGACCCCTCAACACCAGAGAGTGCTTTTATAATAAAAATAAAAGATGAGTAATTGAAATAATCTGAGCTGCTTATGGATGGGACAAAGACAATAAAAAAAGTGCAGTGGTCAAACAGCCTAGTTTCCTTTTCTGTAGGACCTCTCCCTGTGGGGTTATATACAGGAACGAGAAGCACTGCATTAGCTTCTTCATGAGGCTTGAAGCGACACAGCAGGTTAAGGTCAGGCAGGTACATTAGCTAGGTGATACATTTTGAGATGGGTGAAATGGAGAAACCATGCCTCAGAGCAGTCTAGGTTGGAAAGCGTGGGCGGCAACAGGGGAAGGACTACATCTACCCAGCTGCTTCTTGTTGTCTATTTCCACCTGTCAAATTCCTACTGACAGTGGGTTAACTTTACTACATTTCTAGTTACTTTATCTGGCCAAGGTAGCCTTTCTTAAAGCCAGATTACACATTCCTGGATATGGCATTTCATTCGAATCTTGATGGAAGACACAAAAACTGGGTGTGGGACCGGCTAGCCTAGGTGCTGGAACCCTACAGACTGACGTAGAGCTGCCTGCCCAGCAAAGCCAGAGGCTGCAGGTTCTTGAGGCAATGCCAAGAGAGCTGACAAAGTGCAGAAAATGTGTCATGGAATTTTCATATGCATATGCAATAAAGTTATGAATTTTTGATATGCATATGCACCAATATCATATGTGGATCTTGGTTAATGCCTAATACCTGAACCATGTGATTCTGGCACTCATTGAGAGAGAGTGAGCGCTTCCTTTTAATGAGTAAAGAGAAGGATCATTCCTTAAAGCCACTTTCTACTCTCTGGTTACTGGATTTCATCCTAACCATATCTTTCAGAAAGCTGAAGTATGGTGTGAGTTCCCTCAGAGAGGTTTTTCTGAATGCTCCCCATATTCCAACCTACAGGAAGAGTCAGATGCATTTCCCCCCAGCTCCCCTAAGACCATGGATGTGCCACTTATGGCACTGCTTACCACACTAGGCCTTAATTATCCACTTCGCTGCCTCTCACACTAACTAGTATATTCCTTAAAGGCCCTGAATTTGACCATAGCACATGACAGACAGCAGGAACAGAACAAATATCAACTGTGCAAATTCTATCTAGCATCTAGCACAGATACCAGCAGAGAGTAGGCTCTCAGCAATCTCTGTTGAATTCAGGAGATTACAACTGTTTGTTTTTGATTCTGAAAAAGAGCTTGGGTATTTTTCCAGATGTCATTTCAGATGTATTAAATATTCAATCTGGGGTACTGAGATCCTCTCTGGGGTTGGCTTAAGGAAAGCCATACCTTTCTAAAGAGGGTGCTAAGTATTGATTAGCTGTATACACAGGAAGCTAAATCTGCAATTCAGTATTTATCCCAACTGTGTGGAAAGTATGGGAGTGAAGAATTAGAAAATAAAAAAAAAAACATTTGTGTGAGAAGATGAGAATCCCCTTTGGTTGTTTTTTGAAAACAAGGCTGACACTTGTTTTATAGCAATGTGCAACTATCCTCCTCTATACTACAGTATCAGTCAGCTACTTCTATTTATGCTAAATTAACAAACCACTAAAAAAAAATCAATGGCTTAAAGTAATCTACATTTATTCTCAAGCTCACAGGTCTGTAGGCTGCCTGAATTTCACCTGATTTTCACTCTGTATCCATTATGGGTACAGAGCCAGACCAAAACATCAGCTCCATCTGCTTCTACACAGAAGTGACACTACCCAGATGGTGGACAGCAGCTGCTTTGGGGCAGGAGCTATCACTGGCTTGCATTTTACAGCAGCCCCACAATCTCTCAGCCTTCCTAGGAGGTGAAGAGAGGGACTGTGCACCTCCTGCTGACAGCCAAGCCAAGTCTCTCAACCCAACCACTCAGCCTTCTCAGCACTACAAATGGCAGTAGCCAGGACACTGTATGTTTTCCTCCAAGAGAATGTTGGAATAACAGACATTAAAAACATTTAATTTAGACAGGCCTTAGTCATCATCTTAGCTAAAGGTCTGGAGACAATTTGGCTTAGAGACATGTTTTGCTTGGTCTTGTACAGTGTTTCTTAAGATACTGACTTAATTGCCAATGCTTTAATTAATTATCTTTTTCCCAGATTTCCAGCTTCTCTTGAGAAGACAAAAGGTATAGAACCAGCAGGCCTACATTCTCTCACTATGATAATAAAGCCAAGCTGCTGACCACTTTGAGTGGGGCACGCACTCTAGGCCTCAATCTTTGGCTGGCCTGGAGGCATTTGAGTTTGCCAGCCTGATCTTTCTGACTCCTTTTACAGGCAAAACCAGTGAGGCCTACATGGCTCCAATTAAGAGATATTTCAAGATAGTGTATAGTTAGGATTAAAACTTGGCTCTTTCCTCTCCATTGCCCTGCCTCACCCCAGGTTCACAGAAGGAAGTAGGAGACACAACAGGAGGTGTTCACTTGGTGCGCGAAATAGTCATGGGATTTGAGAGTCCCAAAGGACAAGCTGCCATGGGTGTGCCCACTGTATCCTGGGACTGGGTGCCCCTGGAAGCAGGAGGCAGCAAGAGATGGCTGTCTTGTAAGGCCCCCACACTGTTATGAGACCTGGCTAATGACATGTAAGTCTTGTTTAGAGCCCTCACCTTCTGAGATGAAGCAGCTAGAAGTGGGGAATTGGAACAATGAGGGAAAACCTGACATTTATAAACTTATCTTGCCAGTATGAGAAAGAGGCCTGAAAAAACACAGATGCTTTAAAAATAAGCATGCATAGAGAAGAGAGGGATGTGAGGAGGAAGCTAATCCAGAGCACTAAAAACACAGCTAGACAGAGTCACCTTCATATTCTAAAGGCACCCATGTGACATGAGGAACGTTATGCCATGCTATAAAGACCTGGAAAACTGACGTGTCAAATTTAACCAGTAATCCAAAGTTTCATAAAATAAAAAGCTCTGCTTAATGTTTGCCTATATGAGGCTGTCTACATTTTGAAAACACTCAAAGGTGGTTTACAGATAAGATACTCTTAAAAAAAGAAAAAAGTGGCTGGCACAGTGAATCACAAAAGTAATCCTGGTACTTTGGGAGGCCAAGTAGTTTGAGAGCAGACTGGGCAACACAGTGAGTCCTCATCTCTACAAAATATTTAAAAATTAGCTGGGCATGGCAGTGTAGTTTTGTAGTCTTAGCTACTCAGGAGTCTGAGGCAGGAGGATCACCTGAGCCCAGGAGTTCCAGCCTGCAGTGAGCTATGATCATGCCACTACACTCTTGTGTGGGTGCCATACCACGGCTTTGTCTCAAAAAAAAAAAAAAAAAAAAAAAAAAAAAGAAGAAGAAAATAAAAAAAGAAAAGGTAATGCCATTTCATAGGATCACAAATTCATGGGGAAGGACTGGCAGTGGGCAAGGTTAGGGAGCTAATGCATGTGTGTGACATTCCAGCCTCCTGAGTCTGAGAACCTTCACCAAGAAGCTCTACAGGAAGTTTCATAAAGCCAAAACCAAACAAATCTTTCTTTGGCAAACTGCCCATTACAATTATGTTGACATTTCAAAGCAGCCTTGTTTTCCTGTATGCCATATATGCTCCATTTTAAATACAATATCTAGAGAAAAACAGGTGTTTAAAAAGTCAATATAATAGTCCCAATTTTAGAAATGGTTTTTCTAAAAATTTAGTTTCATAGATTACATCCAAATTAATAGCTGAGGCAACACAGAGCTACTATATAGAAAAATATGAGTAAAAACCAGTTATCTCAAAATAATACGTGAAAAATTCTATAAGGTATTTAAATAAACTCACCCAGCCAATTATTTGGTATTACTTCAAATTAAAAAATATTCCAGAGTCAAAGAACCAAATTTTGTCAGCAAATTCCTAATGTGCCAAGTGAAAATATGTGAAATGTTTAAAAAAAGAAATTTTAAAAAGGGGTTTATGTATAAAACACTACAAAGCATTTCAGATATATATCATCAGGTCTACAATGGGGAATAATTTTGAAACAAAGACAGACTGAGAATTACACTATTAAATCAACACATAATGAATCGGAGTAGATATGCTATATCCTTAAAGGAACAAAACAGCTCACAAGCCAAGCAATAAGAACAAGCTGACAGGCACATGCTCAGGTCTAAAGAGGAGAAGAGGAAATGTGCCCATCAGAAAGAGGATGGGTCAGCCAGAAAAACACAGGAAAAGGAGTGTCATAATGCAATGTGACATTCCTGTAAGTATCTCCCATCCACTGGCCAAGTAATTCCTATAATTAATTGACAACAATTTAATAATCCTCTGCTTAGCTCCCACATCCTTTTTCTAATTCCATGTTTCTGATTACAGTGGCACAGTGAATAACAAATGTAATCCTGGTACTGGATTACAATGTAATATTTTATGTAAGGAAACAACTGTCTGGTCAGGTTGAAGCAAACGTTTAGTCTACATGGCAGTTAAGGTGTTCACCGCAGACACTGAGATATGTACCTACTCATGCCAGGCAAAGCCACTTGCAACTGGGCTACTTAAGCTGCTGACTAATCAGGTTTCTCAGTCATTAAAAAAGAGGTCTGGTTTCAAATACTAATAAGGTCACAAATGTGATGATATGACACTGAGTAGTTGTTTGGGAGATGGGGTCTAGATGTGTTTCTAATGACCTACGTTGGCATCATCAGTTACAAACTGCTCTTTGGGAACTTCTAGAGATATCATTCAGACACAGTCTAAGTGATGGATAGCTATCACAAAATATTGGCACATTCTGTATATGGTATGCAAGTGGTAATTCCAAATAAGAATTATAGAAAGATTGTATCATCACTCAGATATTCTTCTTGTATCTCTTTATAAACTTATACGTAATTATCAATAATTTTCCTTAACCAGAATTATTAAGTGGATTACAGTTAGCAAGCTCAAAACAAAGCTAGAATCACTGAATCTACTATACAATAATAATACCACATGTTTATTCTGATTTGCAAGTATTTGGGTATGATTACTAACTCATACCCAATAAAAGAGGAGGTTCATGGCTCACCCAAAGATTTTTACTAAGTCCACAATAACTCAAGGTATATAATTAAGCTCTGAAAATTCTGACATATATTTTTTCAACTCAGCAAATGTGGCTAATACTTGGATTTTTAAAAATTAAGAAGTTTGGGTGGGCGCAGTGGCTCACGCCTGTAATCCCAACATTTTGGGAGGCAGAGGTGGGTGGATCACACAAGGTCTGGAGTTTGAGACCAGCCTGTCCAACATGGTAAAACCCCATCTCTACTAAAAATATAAAAATTAGCCAGGCGTGGTGACGTGCACCTATAGTTCCCAGCTACTTAGGAGGCTGAGGCAGGAGAATTGCTTGAACCTGAGTTGCAGGGGTTGCAGTGAGCTGAGATTGAACCCGAGTTGCAGGGGTTGCAGTGAGCTGAGATTGTGTTACTTTACTCCAGCCTGGTTGACAGAGTGAGACTCAGTCCAAATATATCCAAATATATATATATATATATATATATATATATATATATATATGTCTACATATAGACACATATATATACATAAAATCACGTTTAATATTCACCACTCAGTATCAATGTACACGTGAACAGAAAGAACAGAGATACAAAATGTTTTAAAAATAAAAAAAGGCAAATGCTATGTAAATGGAAGATATAATCACAATGAAAGGTTTTGACATTTATTTTTTAGCCTATTTGATATCTTGATAATATGAATACAGATTATTTGAATACTATAATTAATTTTATAAAAGAGATAATTATTTTTACCTCTATAGTCACAGACTACATGCTATTTTGAGAGGATAAGCCATATTTACAAAATTGATCACAAAACTAGACTACCAAAAAACACATAATAAATCTTGCAGTAAGGAACTCTACAGAGAACTAGAAGTGCATAAAACAAAATTTCATAACATAGTAATACTTTCTAAAATAACATTGGGCTAAAAATATTTAAAGAGTAAAACAAACTATTGAAAATGACAATAAAAACAGTGAAAAGCTGTAAACTTGAGCTTACTATCAAATTCACTACCTTAAAGTACTTTAATTACTTTTAAAATAATGAATAAAATTAAATAATTAGGCACTTAAATAATAAAGTTAGGAAGCTGCAACTATTCTACATGGAAAAGGACAGAAAAGAAAAAAGAAAAATAATGAATACAATTAGTAAATTCAAAAGGAGAATGATGACAACTGTTGCAAGCTGGGGAGTGGGAAGAATGTGATTCTTTGTAACAAAAACTCTACTTTTGTACTTGAACACTTCATAAACAAATTTAAAATATATACATAAACCCAATAATCAGTCCTTTTAAAGCATAAATATAAAGTACTAAAGGGAGTACTACAAGGGAGTACTAACAAAGGAATACAAGTACCACTATAGAAGAGGTCACTTTCAAAGTATAAGTAATATTTTAATTCCATTTGAAAACCATAACTAAAGTCAATACTCTGGAAATATATAAATTACAGTAAGAAGAAGCAAATGACCTTAAGAGAATAAACTATCCCCAAAAAATAATTGTGAAAAAAGTGAAAAAGAATTATTTAGCAAAGGGACTGGAGTCAGACAGTTTTATAGGCATTCCAATATTTGAAATAAAAGACAAAATCCTACATATTTATTAAGAACATTAAAAAAGAACGCTATCCTATTATTAAATAAAGCTAGGATAATATTGACATTATCTGAACAAGAACATGTAACAACACAAGAATATAAAAGACTGCAACATACAACAAAAGTATAAACTAACCCCACATATTAATATAACATAATCATATATTATATAACACTGTATACCACATATTAACATAATAACAAAATGAAAAGAGCTTCCTTACACTCAGACTTATGGGTCAGACACAATGCTGAGTACTTAAGATATATTATGCCATTTAAACCTCAGAACAGCTCCCACAAGTAGGACAAAGATACCAGAGCTTATTCCTAAAACCTCACATAATTCAAAACGCATATAGATAAAAACTAAACCTAGTAAGAGGACAGACATTTCTGTTTACCCATTAAAATGTTTCACTGCATTTCAAAAGCATGCACGAACACAACTTACAATTCATTTGGGCCAAAAGCTTTAAAATTGTGTACATTTTGACTGGTTTTTAATTGGAGGTAGGGGGCAGGGAATGTGAATAATTTCAAACTTTGTAGGACAACTCTTAATTTCTAAGCATATATCTGTTGCACTCCCTTAAAATTTGGCTCTCCAAGTCTCTTATTCTGAAAGAGACATAAAGAAACACATAGACATAGAGAAGGATTTTGGAAAGAGCCACAGAGAAACACATCCCTGACATAAGAAAAACAACACTGTAGGCTGAAAGAAAATTGGAAACTGATAGCTGGCCTCAGGTGACAAGGAGGAACAAACAGAGGAGGAGTGTGTGCCCAATCTTCAGGGGCTATATGTGTGGAAATAGAGGGTAGATTTTTATTTATCAGTGGAAGCCAGAAGTCTGAATTGTAATAGGAAAATTTCTAAATATTAAGCATTAGTTCATTTTTTTAAAAAAGCGCTTAGTCGACAGTAGCAGATTTCTCAGAGAAGCGAATTAAATTTATGAGATTGTTTATTAAATGGTTTCTTGGGACCTTCATTCAGGTAGAACTCAAACTCTTTAATCTTGCCTAATCTAACACTGGCCTACTTCCCCACAGCCACTTCATCATGCTAAAAAATCACAAGCAGTTCCCTAAAGACATCATGTTCTCACAAACCTCTGCTTGCATTTTTCTCTCCAGTAGCACCTCAAGTGCCACTCTCCTTATCTCTAAGGTTCTGACTCATTTGATAAGCCTTAATTCAAAGGCCATGTTCTCAGGGAAACCTTTGTTTCCTCTTACTCTTCTAAACCTCTCTGCCCCTACCAGAGAAGAGCGTACACAGACCTCTACAATAACATCTATCATGCCACATCAAGATTACTTTTTCTCTCCCATTTAAAAAAGCAAGCAAGCAAACAACAGCAACAACAACACTGTTAACAAGAACTCACTTTTATTATTTTGTGGTTCATATATTTACCAGTTCCTTCAATCTGGGGGAGTGAAAGAAGAAACTAGACACAGAAAGAGAGAGGAAAAAAAGGCATGTCAGCCATTTAAAATAGCATCAAAAACAAAACACTAAAAAATAAATTTAATAAAAGATATGCAGTATCTCAAAACTGAAAGCTATATAATATTACTGAGAGAAATGGAAGAAGCTGAAAATAAATTGTGAGCTATACTATGTTCATGGATTGGAAGAATTCATACTGTTAAAATATCAATTCTCCTCACACTGATCTACAGATTCAACTCAATCCCAATCATAATCTCATCATGCTTTTTTTTAAAAAAATAGAAATAGACAAGCTAATTCTAAAATGCATACAAAATGCAAAGAAATGAGCTGTCCAAAGCAATCTGGGAGAAGAACAAAAATAGAAGACACATTACCTAGCTTAAAAACTTTCCACAAAGCTTCAGTAATCAAAACAGTATGGTACTAGCATAAGAATAAACAAATAGGTCAATAGAACATAGAGAGTATAGAAATAGACCCACACATATATGGTCATTTCAATTTTGACAAAAACGTAAAAGCAATTCAATGGTGAAAATAGTTTGTTTTCTGCAAAAAGTGCTTGAACAACCAGATATCAAAACTGAAAAAACCTTCAAATCCTAACTCACACCATGTAAAAAATAATTTAGATGATTTACAGACCTAAATATAAAAATTAAAAATACAAAGCTTTTAGATGAATGTGCAGGACAATATTTTTGCGATCCTTTTGGCAAAGATTTCTTAGAGAAGACACAAAAAGCTATAACCATTAAAAAAATTATGTAGGCTGTCAGGAAGGGGCTCCCCCTAGTCCATTTGGGACAACTTAAACATAAAAATGAATAATGACAGTAATGTTGGAATTTACATTGAACAAATTAAAAAATTCCATGAATCCACGATAATATTGTAATAAAAGACAGATGGGGTGGAAAGAATTTTTCTATACAGAAACAAGTCAGATAAAAAATGTAAAAGGAATAATAAAGTTAGAAAAATCAATGGTTTGCAACTCCCAGTGTAGTAATAAGATTCAGGCAAGGATCATTTATGGATGCTAGCAATTATTAAAAGGTTGTTGGGGAATACAATATTATAGTTTCAAAGCAGCATCTCTCAGATTATTTAATAATTTCATTGGGGATGGGGATGATATGCTTTAACAATGGAGAAATCTAGTAGTCACCACCTGAACCAAGTAAGCAAACAGCATCACCATACTGGAGAAAGCTGGCATTACCTGCCTTCTGATGTGCTGCAATAAGAACTATATAACATCAATTATGATAAATCCTTGCCAGAGTGTTTTACTTGAATTTAGTCATTAAAAATAATCGAGAAAAAAAATCAGTATATGGGGCATTTTACAACTCAACTGGACTCTATCCTGGACTCTTCGGAGAAGTCAATGTGGTGAAAAACAAAAATAAAAATAGTGGTATGAATACTCTTCAAATAGAAAAGATCATAAAGAGACACAAGCATCAAATGCAATACACAAGCCTAGACTGAATCTTGAATTAAAAAACAAATGCCACAAAAGACAACTGGAGAATTGATTACAGTTTAGCATCCTGGTTATGTAGGAGAATGCTCTTATTCTTAGGAGATACATGCAGAAGTACTGAAGGATAAGTGCCATCATGTATGCAACTTATTTCTGATTCATTTGGGAAAACATAAGGGCATAAGGTTGTTCTGGGATGGCACTGCTGTGTCTGTGCCTGACTATATATAGTATATACATACATACACACAGTATACATTTAAACACAAGTTGCATACAGTATACATATGCCTATGTGTCAAAGTCCCTCTCCCCAACCTCATCTGCAGTTTCACTTTCCAGTTTGTTACCTGTGGTCAACTGCTTAAACTAAAAAAATACTACATAGAAAATTCCAGAAATAAATGTTCATGAATTTTTAACTGTGTGTCATTATGAGTGACATGATGAAATCTCCCACTATCTCACTCCATCCCACCCAGAACATGAATCATCCCTTTGTCCAGAATGCCACACTGCATATGCTATCTGCTCATTATTGTATAAGTAAAACCAAAATGTTTATAGGGATTTGGTACTAGCTGTTGTTTCAGGCAACCCCTGGGGGGGGCTTGGTATGTACTGTCCATGGATAAGAGGGAATTACTGTATAGCAAAGAAAGCAAAGGCAAATTTTCATGGCAAAGAAAATCATTAGACCAACTTTGCTATAAGTATATGCTATACTTAAAGGCAAAGAAAAAGCAAACATCCTCAAAAACCTCTTAAATCATGCTATAAAACAGAATGCACATGGATTTTGTAAACATACCTTTGTATAATAATTCTTATGTACGCAACAGTTTGAGATGTACTAATAGACTTACAGGAAAACCCATATAAGAATTCCGGACACCCAATCATTCTACCCTTAATACAACTATCAAATAACCTAAACACAAATGGAGATAGTTAAAGCCTTCTAAAGTGTGTGTAACTACAGATAGAAGTCATTCTATTTGCATTTTGAGCCAACGTCACTTATATAACTGAAAATGGTCTTTTATTATTGCTACTGTTATAAGGCATATGTGAAGTAGTGGAGTCACATCATGCAATGATTTGGGGTCTAAAGTTTGCTCAGGTCTTTAGTAAAAACATGTATAACATATACCACAAGCTTTTACAAGCCAGGTTGCTCCTTCACTTGTTCCCTGCACTAGAACTCAGGGATCCCCGAGGAAAGACAGATCTTTTACAAACCACCACCAACCAAGGCTCAGATACACCATGTGTTATTTAACTCACATGGCCGACTTATTACACTTGGTCCCACATTTCAACTGCACTTCCTTCTGCTCCTCTCTCTACTTTTCTTTAAGAATTTCAACAGCCCAACTCTATGCTAACATCTTTATATATTATTTCCATGGTGTTATTCATAATCTTTATTTTCTAGGCCTCATATTTTCCAGAGTTACTTACATTCATTCAGGATGTAATTAATGCTTTCATTCCATCTTAATAAATCTGTCACCTTTCAATGCTTTGTGTTCTGCCCTTTTCCCAAACATACTCATCCAAGGCTGCCTGTTAAAGTTTGGTCTTTGTTTTGTGGTCTTGTTTCATTCAATGATTTCTGTTACCACCAGCAGAAAAAAGTAACTGTGTGTATATAACAGAATTTAACTTTTCAATACTATGATTTAAGACTCAGATTTATTTAGAAATTAACGTCAATGACTTAGAAAAATTCAAGGGAAAAAATACACGTCATGGTGCTTTTAAGGCACTCCTCTGGCAGACATTAATTTATCTCCTGAACTCCAATGTTTTTTAGAAGCAATGTAATTTCTATGTGATCTATTTCCTATAGGAAATTAAAAATATTACTAAACTTTCATTTGACAGGTAATGCAGAGAGAAATACTAAGATTTAAAGATGGATGAGTAAATGCATATCAATGCTTTCATAATTTATGAGACAAACCTAAAATGTATATTGAGAAGCTGAATCTGGATGTGATCTACATGGTTTAAGAATTGCACTTGATGCTGTTTGAAAATTCAAAGTTTTCCAAGAATATACCACATCTACTTCATTCACTCCACAAATATGTTTGAGCACTAAAATTGTGTCAGGTCCTCTTCTGAGCACTCCCATGGTGATTAACAAAACAAACAAACAAAAAATCTGTCCTCACAGAGTCTACCTTCTACAGGAAGAGGATGGAAGACAAAGTAGGGCTGGAAACGTCATTTTAAACTGAGAGGTGAAGATGATTTCATTGAGCAGGTGGCATCTGAGCAATTACTAGCAGGAAATAAGGGAGAAATGCCAGGTGGATAGAGGAGAAAGGGCACTGCAGATAGAAGGAACAACAGGGGCAAAAGTTCTGGGGAGGGGTGGAGCTGGTCACAGATGAGTGCAGCCAGGAGGTCAGCCAAGCTGGAACTAAGTGAGAGAGCAGAAAAACATCAGATGATGACAGATCAGTTAACAAAGGGCTGGGCCTTGTGTACAGGCCACTGAAAAGATTTACTCTGAATGAGATGGGAAGACATTGGAAGATTTTCAGTAAAAGAGAAAAATAATGTAGCTTAAGGTTTAAGAGGCTCTCTGGTTGCTCTGCTGAAAGGAGCATACAAGTGGGGAAGCCAGTTAGGAGATCACAGCAATAATTCTGGAGAGAGATGATGTACTGAGTCCATAGAACAGGGTGAGGCCAGTGGAGAAGATGAAAATAGGTTGGTTCTAAATAAAGAGCCCAAAGCATGTGGTGACAGATTAGCCACAGAGTATGGGAGAAAATGAGGACTAGAACAGAACTGCAAGATTCATAGCTTGTAGTGGTAGAGATGCTATTTAGTAAAAGGCGGAAGCTAAAGAAGGGGCAGTTTTGAGCAAGAATATCAGTTCAGTTTAGACATAAAGTATGAGATGCTTATTAATATCAAAGTCAAGATAAAGTAAGCAGCTGGATATGAATCAGGAATCCAGAGGAGCATAGAGATGAAATTTTAAAACATAAGACATGCAGAAATAAGAATATTCTTCTATGCCATAAAAAATTAAAAAAATCAAAAACTAATAAATTGTATCTATTTGTAGAACAAAAACTAATTATAAAGTGGTCCCTATCTAAGTCCACTAACAGTTCCCATTTTAGTAAACCACAGGTGTTGAACACCGAAAAAAGTTTAACACCACACAGGCATTTAAAAGGATTCAAAGGTAATATAAGAGCTCTCATGCTCTCAGCAGAACCTACATCTAGACAAGAGGGAAGATATATAAACAATGCAAGGGAATGACTGAAGAGACGGAAAAAATCAAGTGTATATTACTGACAATAACCACACTATTAGGGCTGTTGCTTGGTCCAGGGAAAGAAGAGCAAGCCAGAAATAGGACAGGCATTTGACAATAAATGTAAGTTGTTCCATAGACTACAGGTTGGCAAAATGGGAGGAAGCCACACAGCCATCCAGTAATGTTGGGTGGTACGAAACACTTGTTAGCTCATCAACCCTGCAGGGGTCAACAACTTGGTAGTCAGTTATTTCACTAGCACGGGCTGAGTCAGACAGCTGGCTGGCATGATGCAGCTGGATCTCATCACTCGTTCAATGCAAGTCTCACTCAAGAGTGGCCCTGGGGATTAAGAATGTTCTTTCATTTGTTTCTCTTTTTTTTTTTTTAGAAGCCACTGTCAGGTAGCCCAAAGTCACTGAAACAACAGGGTTTCTATAGCTGCCTTTCTCCAGCTTCTATTGTCTCTTTTCAACCTTTCATTCTCCTCCTAGTGGATTTCTCCTGGTGTTCAAATTGATTTTGCAGCTATTTCTCCCTCTTTTCTCAGCTTCAGCTCTAACTCCTAAACTTAAATACAGCCACGTGTCACTTAATGACAGGGATACATTCTGAGAAATGCATCAATAGATGACTTCTTCATGATGCAAACATCACAGTGTTAACTGACACAAACCTAGATGGTAGAGTCCACTACACATCTAGGCTATATGACGCAGCCTATTGCTTCTAGGCTACAAACCTGTACAGCATGTTATTGTGCTGAACATTGTGAGCAACTGTAACACAATGAGAAGTATTTGCATATCTAAACATAGAAAAAATACAGTAAAAATACAGTATTATAATTTTATGGGACCACCATCATATATGCAGTCCACAGTTGACCTAAATGTTGTTATATAGCACATAGCTGTATTTTCCCCACAGCTCACTTAATCTTCCAGGTCACGGAGCTGTTTGTAACCCAACTTTTCCTTTAGGAGACAAATAAGGTCACATCCACAAGTACAAAATACTGCTGATTTTTTTGGTTGCTGTCTGTCATTTTCCAGAACTTTTCCTTGGTCCTCCATAACAAAATCTAGTTATAGCTTTCCTAAAAAATCACACAATACATCAGTTATAAAATACCTGATAGCTAGTGTGAAGTTACCACTATTTTTGCCAATTTTGACTCATTAGTTCTGTCACCCATCAGTAGACCAGCACTCGAGGAGTCGTGTGGCTCCTCAGTGTACATACAAATATTCCTACAAATAGACATGTATCACCAGCCTTGGAAATGAATGAGTCAAGAGTCATTACTATCTAGACGGGTGAAGGTCCCTCAAGTAAGGAACCTGAAATATTTCCAATGCATATGAGGACATCTCTGCATCATATGCCATTCCTTCAGTATTTACTATAAGCAATTTTCAAACAAATGCTGTCAACTTTCAGCACAGAACTCGAGATCTTATTAATCGAGATCTGAAAGTCAATAGTATCCATGGCAGTGAGCTCACTGCTCTCCTAGGAATCATAGGCAAGTGGCTAAAAGTGTACTCTTCTTTTAGTAACTATCCTTCATCCCAAAGAATGTATTCACCACACAGTCTTCAACGCCTCCCTAGACCTATCTTTCTATACAGAGAAAACAGAAGCTGAATTCCTAGGGGCCAGCTGGTACGTAGTCAGCAAAGCCAGCACAGCTATTCATAGACAAAGCTAGGTTTCTTTTCATTCAACAACATAAAACTCCTCAAGAATGTGGGAGATAAGTGTTCTTGAAAATGTCACTCCAGTTGACAGAGCCATCTTCTACTCACTGTCCCTTTGGTGGCTCTTGGTTGGTGGAAGTGGCACACTAACAGCAATGCTAGGGAAGATGTAACATCAACTGCCCCAGGAGAGAGCTGAGACCAACTCCTTATGTAACAAAATAGAGCAGGTTAATGAAAGGCATGCCATTCACATCTATGCCCAGGAGGACCTACCAACAGGCAGAAGTTACATATGTTATCGCCTATGATGTGATATACAAGAATGGCACAGATGTCCAAAAAGAAATTATGAATCATACCACAGATGAAGGTTTATAGTCCAAAGCTTAGCGCATGTGACAGATAGGGAACGTCAATCTCAAAATCTTGATGCCTAGGTTTTAAAAATCACCAGTATCGTTTTTTTCTGAAAGACTTCTTAGGCAGTCACAGAGAAATCAGACCCTCAAGAAGATCAGCATCAGAAGTAACCTCCTGATCCCCTATATCAGCCTAACTCATGCTTCAGAAAATAGAATCACACAAAGACTACTAATCACAAGACTCAATTCAACTACAGGCTAAAATACTCAGAAAATAAATTGTGCTTTACAGTCTAATAATGAGAACAAACTCAGAGCACATTATAGAGGCAGAGAATACAATCAAAGTAGCAGGATCTCTAAATTCACAAGTCTCTCAATAAAGGTTTGAAACTGGCACCATTCTTGAAAAAATTTGCTCTCAAGTGATTTAACAAATTTATAGGAACCATATATATTATATATATAATACATATATATATGTATATATATGTATTATATATATTCATATATTATATATTTATATATTATATAATATATATTATATATTATATAATATATTTATATAGTGCCTATGCTTTAAAATGTTTAAGGTAAGACTAACCAGTAATCAGTAAAATCTTCTTTACAGTTTGTCTAAAGAAAATGTATTAAACTTGATTCTGCTGACTCCATCCTCCAGTCAGAATGGAGACCAACTCCAACCCTTTACTATCTCTCATCAGTTTCCCTCACTATTTCTCAATCATCTCTCACCCACATTACTCTAACAGTTCAATCTTACTCCTCTCCAAAACATACATTCCTCTTCTCAAAATACTATCTCCCTCACCCAGTCCTTACCATTTTTAGTTCCCTTGCACAGGACATGATAGGATTTGGTCCTCTCCAATTCTCATGCTGAAATGTAATCCCCAGTGTTGGAGGTGGGCCTGGTGGGAGGTGTTCAGATCATTTGGGTGGATTCCTTATGAATGGTTCAGCACCAATCCCTTGGTGATGAGTGAGCTCTCACCCTAAGTTCACGTGAGATCTGGTTGTTTAAAAGTGTATGGCATCTCCCTCCCCTCTCTCTTGCTCCCACTCTTGCCATGTGACATGCTGCTCCTGCTTTTCCTTCTGCCATGATTATAAGCCTCCTAAGGCCTCACCAAAAGCCAAGCCATGCTTCCTGTACGGCCTGCAGAACTGTGAGCCAATTAAACCTCTTTTGTTTATAAATTATCCGGCCTAAGATATCTATACCAAGTGACACAAATGGACTAACACAGGAAGTTTCACCATCCTGCCTTTGCCCCAGTTCTCCCTCTGCCTAGAATGCCATTTCCTTGAACCACAAAACTATCATATTAACAGCAAGAATAAGTCTATTTATTTTTCAAGGTAGCTTAAGTATCACTTCCTCAATGAAACTTTCTCTTACCACCTATGTATAATATATATTTCATATACCTTTCTTTAAGAGCATCTCGTCTTTCACGTTTCACAAACTGTTCACGTCTTCTTCTTAGTGCTATACTGAAAACTCCCAGAGAACATTCTATATTCTTAGCACCCAAAGAAATGCTTGGCATGTGTTAGGCATTCAGTTAGTTTAAAAATTGCAACTATCACTGTATGAAAGTGCAAAGTCTGAGTACTTGCTAACTCAAGTTAGACAAGCTTACACATATGAATGGAGTTTCAACATATTATAGTCTTCCCTCAGTATATGCAGGGAACTGGTTCCAGGACCACCTGCATACATGGGTCCCACATCCTGTGAAAACTATTTTAGGTCAGGTCCCTGTTTCTTTTTTATTTTTAAATTCACATACAACTGGAATTGTGCAGTTCAAACCTGTGTTATTCAAGGGTCAGCAGTATATTAAATAGGCCAAGGCAAGAATATTTAACCTCCAGATAATTTCATTTACAATGAAATTCACATTTTACAGACAGAAATCACTACACATGTAGGAACCCATCTAACTCAAACAAATTGACATATTTATTAAACATCTCTCATAAGTAAAACACTATGCTAAATGCTGTGAGGGAAATAAAATGGAAAAGCCATGGTCCTGATCATCAATCTTACATAACTGATTTCTAATTGTTTATTACCCCCTTTATCAAGCTTGAACAACTTGAACAAGTTGACAAAGGAGGTAATACAGTTACATACATAATTAAAATCAGAGTTAAAAATAATTCTAATACAAAGAAGATTGAACTTCAGGTTTGTATGACCAGAAATGCTTAATGAAAGGATAGACTTAGAGAAACTGGGATTTTCAAAGAAATAAAATATCATGTTCCAAGGAAAAGGTAGACTAAATTAAAAAAAGAAGCACAAGCAGGTCTGCAAACATCGAATAGCTGGACAATCTGGAGAGGCCCATGTGAGAGAGCCACAGGAAGTGCAGCTGGAATGGAATGTGTGCACAGAGCACAGAGCTCCACGAAGTCAGCGTGGGAGTGTGTGCCTGCCTTTTACACCAAGGGCGTCTGAGGAGGCCAGGGTCCTGAGGACAAGGAAAATGTTCCAAAGGCCAGCAAGAGTTCACTGCTTCTAAAAAGCTGGCAGATAGCCTCATCGTTGAAACATAGCAAACATGGACTCCTCTGGTTACTGGCTGTCAACAAAGAGGTATGGTCATGGTTTCTCCAGGGTACAGCCGGTCAACTCCAGAACTGATGTTTTCTCAGTGTCCTGTAAAATATTTATTTTAATACCTAGACAAGTGGAGGTCATGAAAGAAATAGTTATGAATAACTATTAGGAAGAGTAAGTAACTTTCGAACTTAGTCTGTGGAACATTCAAATTTCAGATCGGGCTAGATGGTCCCTTCTAGTCCGGAAGCCCCAACTAACCCACCCTCATTTCCACAGTCCTCAATGAAGAGGATCTTTTGCCCTTGAAACAGAATTTACCTCATTTCCTAAATCAAATGAATGCACACTTCCCTATAACGTCACACTGCTGCAGTCCACACAAAGAAGGCTGCGAGCTGATGGCCTTGGGCCAAATCTTGTCTGTAGAGAGGTAATGGTACTTGCTGGCTTGCACAATCTCTCTCTCTTTCTCTCTTTCTCTCTTTCCTTTCTCTCTTTCTTTCTCTCTTTCTTTCCCTCCTTCCCTCCCTCTCTTCCTCCCTTCCTCTCTCCCTCCCTCCCTCTCTCCCTCCTTCCCTCTCTCTCTCCTCTCTGTCTCTCCTCTCTCTCTCTCTCTCTCTCTCTCTCTCTCTCTTTCTTTCTTTCTTTCTGATGGAGTCCTATTCTGTCGCCTAAGCTAAAGTGTGGTGGTGCAACCTTGGCTCATGACAACCTCTGCCTCCTGGGTTCAAGTGATTCTCCTGCCTCAGCCTCTTGAGTAGCTGGGATTACAGGCACCTGCCACCATGCCCAGCTAATTTTTGTATTTTTAGTAGAGATGGGGTTTCAGTACATTGGCCAGGCTAGTCTTGATCTTGAACACAATGTTTCTTAAACACAGAATTAACTGCAATATTAAAGATGTGAGTTTTTCACATAAATAAAATCCAGATTTCTTGCTCCTCTTGAAAGACAGGCAATTCTGGCAATACTCCCCCATTTACCAGCCTGCCACCTAGCCATCTCGCTCACTCCCAGCCCTGCCTGGTCCCTGCCAGCATGTATTTTTCCTCCTGGCTTATAAGGTCCCTGGAGCCCTAATAGTTGGTAGCCAGTCTGAGTCAGCTTTGTTGAGTGAGAGCTCAGCAAGAGCATTTCCTTGTTTCACATCCCAGCACTGCTGCTTACTAGTTGTGTAACCTTAGACAAGTTACTTAACCTCTCTATGCCTACGTTTCTTCTTCTGTAAAGCAGGGACAATTATACTACAACTTACCTTAGAGGGTTGCTGTATGGAATCAATCAGTTTATATAAAACTGGTTCTCAATGGTGTGGTTGGGGAACAGCAGGGCATTCTACACTCTCCTTTCCACACCCTCCAAGACCTGAGGCATCTGGCAATCTCTGGAGGCATTCTTAGTTGTCATGACTAGAGGAGGTGCCACTAGCATCTAGTGGGTAGGGGCCAGAGATGCTGCTAAACAACCTAGGATGCATAGGACAATCTCACAACAAAGAATTACCCCCCAAAATGTCTACAGTGCTGAGGAACAGAAGCCTTGACATAAAGCATTTAGAAGAGCTCCTGGCACAAAGAAAGCCCTCTATATGAATCAGTTATTATCACCAATGCCGAAGACAAGTCTTGAGTGCTGTATCTCCCTTGGCTAGAGAAAAGTCTAATGCCCTCTGTGTTACCTTGAGGAATTTAACATATAATAAAAGTAGAAAAAGGTACTTGAAATTCTGGGTCTACATCATTAATTTAATAAGTGCTTAATTTTAAAAAATAATTCTAAGAATATATTTTCCTGAAACAAAAAGCAACCAATAATATACTTTGGTGAGCAATCACCCACAGTATTTGAGAAGTATACTGTCCTGGAAAATAAAGGACACAGAAACCCATGATTACTGCAACTTACAAGGTCCTGGGCCAAACTCCTCCAAACTCCAGCTTGAACACTGAGGATGCTTGCTAGTGTCACAATACTATTTTGAAAACTGTAACTAGAAAGGAAGAAGAGAAGGGTTTTAAACTAAAGAGCCTACTGAACTTGATACCATACCCATGCCTATTCAGGAAGATCCTCCAGGCTTAAATAGCTGAGAGTCAGGGATTCCTGGTGAGAGTTAAAGCTTTCATCTTAATTCACCACAAGAGGTATCTTCCAGATCCAGGTCAACTCATAAATAAAGCAAGCAAAACAATTGGAAAGGCCTGAGCTATACTGACACATCGTGCAAGAGGCTGCCAGGAGTTCCAACACAGGACATCAGAACCGGTAACAGCCTGCTATAAGCCCCTGAAGCCATGAACCACGTGTACTGACCAGGCGTCTTAGCCCAGCACTGCAAGTAACACAGGGCTAGTCTCTCTGGGCCTCAGTTTTCTCATCTGTCATATTAAAAAGTAGAAATTGTTGTTACTATTTTCCAATGTCATAAACACAGAGAACATTGATTTTATTTGTGACAGTGTACCTTCAACATTTATAGCCCAAAGACGTGAGTTCCTCTCAAAGGACCCCTTGATAATTGCAGAAGGCAGGCCCTTAACTAAAACAGAACAGAAGTTCTGTGGAATCAAAGCTGAGAAAAGCCTAACAGTGTGTCTCTCAAAGAAAAAAATGATAAAAGTGTAAATAAAACAACAGGGCTCTACAATCTGCAAAAAACTGTACGTGTATAACACAAATCGTCAAGTCTTTTAAGCTCAGGTCAACTATGTTTTAACACCTGTGTATATAATAGTGCATTACCAAAGATAACAGGATTGCTAACAGGTGTCGAAGAGAGACTCCCAAAAGTGCTACGAGAAAAAAAAGGCTTCTGTTAAAGAGACACAGGAAATGCTTTACTGACAAAGCAGCACTTGAGGGGACTTTGAGGGACAGGTAGAATTTTGGCTGGCTGAAGTTGTCTATCCAGAGGGCATTCCAAGCACAGCAAGTAATGGCACTGAAGCAGGAAAGCCTGAGGCAAAGACCAGGAGTCCAATTTGGGTCACAGGGCACATGGCAAAAGATGGTGGTCAAATCATGATGACCTGGGTCTTCAGAATGTGGGTATTAGTTGCGTGAACAATCTTAAATAACAGAGATAGTCAGAATGTCCAGTTTTGATATTTTAGCCTAAAAAGCACAAAGTTGCTTTTGCTTAAACTTAAGGATCTTCCAATTTTTTTTTAAAAAGATACTGATTCCATTAAATTTATTGTAAAGAAAAAGATAATTTCTATTAAGTTACAGGACAGTCAAGAAGACATATAGAAAGTAAATTAAGCTATTGATTAGTCTGTTATTATTTGTCTATGATATGCTACTCATAATTACTAAAATAAGCAAATCTTAGAAATAAATAATAGGTATTTTAAAATTTTAAGACCATTGTTAACAGCTTTCTCAACCATATTAATTTATAAACTGATTTTGACTTATTTTTAAACATATTACTAAGAAAGAGAAGTTACATTACTGACCTAAGGGCTTTCTCAATTATAGGATGAAACTCTACTTGCTAAGAGAAACTATGAGTTGGCAAACTCTAGGCAATATTCCCATACTTCTAAGCATAAGGTTAAGGCTAGGAAAATAGTAACACATTTTAAACTCCTTTTCAAACATTTCTAAAATTAAAACAAAAATTTAAAAGTCATTTTTAAACCACAGCTTTCTATTAACAGAATACGGACTCATCCAGAAAGTTTATATACCTGTTCATTGTTTAGAAAAGGGAAGGCAAAGGATTATTGTAGCCCAAGAAGAAGCAATGTCTCATCTTTTTAAAATTAACTTTTACAGATTTATGGACAGTAAATTCATGATGTTGAAATATTATATTTTTATCTATACAGAAATATCTTGATAGGGGACTTTCATGAGAAAATATAGCAGAAAAAACACTAGCCTCAAAATGAGCAGGGTGAAAATTTGGGATCAGTTTGGCCATTACCTGCATTATTTTAAAATTCACTGACCTTCTGTGGGCTTCCACAGCCCCAGCTCTAAACTAAGAGTGGTGAATCACATTATCTCTAAAATGCCACATCATAAAACATAATTTTAACAGAGACTTGTAGCTGCCCAGGGTAGCAAGGTTGAGCATATGTGGGAATATAGGGGTGGGATACAATGAATTAGGCTTTGGAGTAAAGCTAATGGAGTTCAAATCCAGGCTCCACTAGTACTAGCTCAGTAGTTGAAGTGTAAGTTTCCTCAACTATCAAAAAGGCTTAATATTTTCCTTTGCAACATTTTGGAAGAAATAGAATGTATGTAACATACCTGGCATATCGTAGTTACTAAATAAAGGCAAGCGTCATGTTCCTGGTCAGTAATACAAATGCTAAGGCAAAACAATAATCCACTTGCCAATGCAGCTTCCTAGAATTTGGCTTGGAGAAGAGCAGGAACCAACTGCCCTGCTTTCCAAGTGGATGGGCAGGTACAGGTAATAACAAGGAGGATTCACAGTTGGAAGTAGCAAGGATTAAAAGCAGGTAGCTGAAGAAAAAGCAAAGGCTTTGAGTTCTGCATATAATAATGGAAAGGAAACAAACTACATGGGGTAAGGTGCTGTAGGAAACAAGATATTTTCATTTAAGAGGGCCTCTGGAGAAAAAGTACATACAGAATGAATTACTGCAATGATCTTATAATGGAAACAAAGCAGAAAGTTGGTTAGAGTTTATGAGTATCACTAAAAGAAAACAAAACTTTGCAACATACAAATTATCTTTCCCTTGCCTGCCTGTAATTCTCACATGGGATACAAGATGATCTAATCCCTGTGCACCTCTCTAGTGTCACCTCTAACCACTGTCCCCTCACCTCACCCTCCCCTAGGTTCACTCAGCTCCAGCCACACAGGCTTCCCTTTGTCCCTGGATCATGCCAAGTTCATTCTTCCTTTAGCTCCTTTGCACTGTTTATATTTCCATAGAAACTTCCAGCCCATTTTCTCTTGGCTTACTCAGCTAAACATTCAGGCATCACCAAAACCGTCACCTCCTCAGGGAGGTCTTCCCTGACCACTCCATTTCTCCACACACCCCAGTCACTCTCAAGCTCCTTACCCAGTAATATCTTTTCTGACATTTATTCCTATCTAAACTTACCTTGTTGATTTACATGTTTATCGTATTCTCCATCAAAAGTTAAAATCTTTGAGGGCAGAGGCCTTATCTAAATTGCTCACTACACAATCTCTAACATCTATAACAATGGGTGGCATAGACAGTCATCAGACAAACTGTCCAATGAATAAATCCGAATGATGTTAATCACCATCCTTCCGTGAACATTAAGATAATATCCCTCAGAGGCTGTTTAATTTCATTTCTTTCATGCAGTTTTAGGCAATGCAATAATGCAGTTTTAAAAGATCAGTGTCTGACACAGCTAGATTTTAAAGAGAATGACTTCAACACGACAACATACTGTACATGTTTTCAGTTTATGAACACGAATAATCCACCACCTTAATTATCAGAATCCATAAATAAAACAAGGATACCACAAGTTGTTTGGTGAGATCCTGCTTCTAGAAAGAGGCGTATGTGTAGATGGTACATAGATGGGAATTACCTTTCAGAGCTCTTCCTAAAAGGAAATGTAGCAAACTAGACTAATTCCAGTAAAGATTTAATTAGACTCGTTACTCTGTTACCTTGCTAAACTTATCCAAACTAGTACTGTGTCAAGTGATGAAATCAATGATTCCATCTGTGAAATAGAGGACAAATGACATAGTGAACAAAGAAAAGTTCCACAATGTCAACCCATGTTTTAACTAAAAGAGAGAGAAAAAAAATCCCTAACCCTAAATCAGAAGTAATCAAGCAACTAAGATTTCAAAAAATGGTGAGATATCTATGAATAGGCGAAGCAGTGAACTGAAAACACAGCGAGAACATTCACGATTCGTGCTTTAATTTTTGTTTTGAACACGACTTTCCTCAATGAATAGAAGAGACTCACAACCGCCTGTGTCTGGACAACCCACGCATTACACCCAATCACCAATTCCTGGTCCTTCTGGAGGGCCCATAGCGCCAGCACGAGGTCGACCCCACCGGGGACTCCTCGGGGTCCGCAGGCTGGAGGAATGGGGACCACCACTACCTGTATCCATCCCTGAATGCCTGCCCACGCCCTGGGAGCAGCAGGGCTCACATTCTGCAACTTCACTTTTGTGTCCATTATGAGCACAGCGTGCCTGGCCCCTCCTCCTCCCCCGGAGGCTCGCGCAGGACTCAGTAAACAGAACAGGACTGGGCTATGGCCTCCGTCAGCTAGTCTCCTGTGAGCAGCCCCCATGCAAGTCATCTGACCCGTGGGACTCAGTTTTCCAACCTGTCAAATAGGGGAACAAGAAACCCAGCCTACCTCAACGGGTGGTTCCGGGTCGGCCGCCCCAGGTTGCCCCGGGGACTGCGGCTCCGCGGTCGCGCCCGGGCCTGAGGGGCGGGGCTCGGCAGGGCGGGACCCGGGACCCAGTCCACCGGGCAACACACAGCCCACTGCCGGCACCCAGCAGCCCTGGGACCTCCGGGCTCGTGACGTCAGCACGCTGACGTCGACGCACAGAACCCGCATCTCGCTCGAGGTACCAAAGACCCGGCTGGGGCCTGAGTGCCTCCTTAGAGGAGCCAACCGATTGGTCAGATGACCTGTTAGTCTTTCACTGACCAGTAAACGACGCGGAAAGGAGGGAGAGGGCGGGCCGGCCTGCCTGGAGGATGGGTGGGAGATCTGGGAATCCAGCTTTGAAACACAGAGCTGGTTGGACTTTCCTGCATTTTGCATCACACCGGTTTAATAAGCGTTCGCTTCCTCTTCGTCCGCGATTCTGCGCCTTCCGCTTCCCTTCAGTCATTCGCTGGGGGTCAGTGCTTCAGCTCGTGGGAATGAGTTTCAGGGCCCTTTGGGCACCTCATGCTGAGCCCTTCAGGAATGAAAACTGAGCATACCATTTCTGTGCCGGTACTCATCCCAAGAGTCACCTCTTCTAACTCACCTCCCCCAAATCTATTTAGGACACCGTTTCTCTGCGCTCCTAGTTTGTAACTAACATCTCTAAGAGGTAGTCACATTTAATTATAACTATATGCCTGTTTTCCCACGAAGTTGGGCATCTTTTATTGTTTTATTTAAAATTTAATTAAACTTTTCTGCCAATAGATGCTACAGTTATTCACATTTTTAAAAGTACAGAGGTATACAGTGAACATTCTTTGGCTCCTCATTTGATTATTTTAAATTGTACAAATAAGATTATGTACATGCAAGAAAAAGTTTAAACATTACAAATTATGCTTATATCCCTTTCAGGCACTAATTACAACCCAGTCCCTAGATGATGACTCCTAGTTCCTGTGTATTTGTAAGTGTACATGTTATTTTTTTTACACTCAGCATTGAGGTCTTTCCATATCTATGTATAAATCTACCTCATTCTCTGAAAATGCTGCATGCCTTCAGAACCAATATGTGTGTGTGTGTGTGTGTGTGTATATATATGCATGTGTGTATATATATGTATGTGTATATATGTGTGTGTATATATATATATATATATAATTAATGTATCATTTCCCCACCCTCAGATATCTTTGGTTATTAATATGAGAATCAGTGCTACCGTAAACACATATGTAAGTGCCTTTTTGTACTTATGTCCAAGTATTCTCTAGAGTACGGATACCAACAAGAGAATGTTGTTGGTGATTATAGAGTATTCACGATGTAAATCCTTAATAGATTTCACTGATTTGTTCCCTTGACTAGCTGTTATAACTTACATTCCTTACCCCTAGTATTTGAGCAATCTTTTCCCTGTATCCTTGCCAAAATTGATAAAATACAATTTAAAAAATATTTCTAAACTGATAGCTGTGAAAACCTTTTAAAGGATAACACATATACAAAATAAGTGCAATAATCATAAGTGCTTGTCTTGGTGACAGTGTGAACAAACTTGTGTAACCACGCCTCATACCAAAATTTTAAATGTTTACCAGCAACATAGAAGCTTTCTTCATGTTCGGTCTTAGTCATTATGTCCCTACACACAGGTAGCCACAATTCTGAATCCTATCACCAAATTAGTTTTGCCTTCTTTTGAATGTTTATAAATAGCCATACATAGTATGTACTCTTATGTGGCTCTCTTTGCTTAATGCTATATTTGTAAGATTGATCCATATTAAAGAATGTAATAGTTTCATTTTCATTTTTGTATATAATTCCAAAATTTACTTGTCTATTCTGTTGTTTGACATTAGGTTATTTAAAGTTTGGGGTAATTACAAATGACACTGCTATGAATATTCTTGTAACTGTCTTATGATGCACATAGTTACACATTTGATTTTGGAAGATGCCTAAATGTAGTATTACTCTGCACAGGACATATTTTCAATATATTCAACATTAGTAGACACTGCCAAATAGTTTTTATGTTTTACTAATTTATATATGCACTAACTGTGAATGAAAATTTCAGTTACTCTGCATCTTTGTCAGCACTTACTATACTCATTTGTGTTTTCTGTTCTTCCTTTTTCTTTTCCTTTTTAAATGTTATATATTCTGGTGAATATGTAGAGGTGTCACATTGTGGATTTAATTGCATTTACTCATGTGTAGCCTCAGGAGTCTCAGAGAAATTGATGGAAACCATTCCTGAGGAAGCCCAGATATTAGACTTACTAGACAAAGATTTAAGTCAACTGTCTTACATATGCTCAAAGAACTAAAGGAAACCACGAACAGAAAACCTGAAGGAAACTAGGGGAATGATGTGTAAACAAAAAGAAAATACCAATAAAAAGATAGAAATTATCAAAAGGAACCAAATAGAAAATCTTGGGCTTGCAAATACAATAACTGAAATGAAAACTTCACTTGAGAATTTAAGGGGACAATTTTAGCATGTCAAAGGATGAATCAGTAAACTTGAAGATAGGAAAATTGAAATTATCCAGTCTTAGGAACAGAAAGAAATAACAAGAAAGGAAAATGAGCAAAGCCTAAGGGACCTATGAGACATCAACAAGGATACCAAAATTCATATTACAGAAGTCCCACAAGGAAAAGAGAGAGAAAAAAAAGAGAAAATACATTAGAAGAGAAAAATGTCTCAAAATTCTCCAAATTTGGAAAAGAAAAAGAGAAAGATTTAAAGTCAGAAATGAAAGTAGAGACATTATGTCAACCTTATAGAAATAAAAAGGATTATAAGATACAACTGTGAACAGTTGTGTTCTGACAATTTAAATAACCTGAATGAAAAGGACATGTTCCTGGAAACACACAAATTACCAAAACTAGCTTAAGAAAAAATAGGAAATATAACCAGAGCTATAACAAAGAGATTTAATCAGTCCTTTAAAAACAACTGGAACAAAACCTAAAAAACAAAAGTCAAAGACCAGATGGCTTCACTGGTGAATTCTCCTGGACATTTAAAGAAATAACACCAATGCTTTTCAAATTCTTCCAAAAAATTGAAGAGGAGGGAACATTCCTAACTGATTCCTAGTCTCATAGAATCAGGAATGTTCCCTCCTCTTCATCCAAAGCCAGATGAAGACACCATAAGAAAAATAGAGACCAATATTCCTGTAGGAATGTAGACTCAAAATTCTCAACCAGATATCAACTATTTGAATCCAAGAGCATATTAAAAGATTATACACTATGATCAAGTGGGATGTATCCTAGGAATGCAAGGGTGTTCAACAAAAGAAAATCAGTTGATTTAACACATTGTAATAATAAAATGAAAGAAACCATACGATCACATCAATTGACACAGAGCATTTGAAAAAAATCAACATTGTTTCTTAATAAAAACACTCTGAAAAATAAGAAAAGAAGGGAAATTCCTTAACCCACACCTAACATCATACTCAATAGTGAAATAAAGAAAGCTTTCCCCCCAAATCAAGAATAAGACAAGGATGCCCCCTTTTACCACTGCACTTCAACATTGTACTGGAAGTTCTAGTTAGAGCAGTTAGGCAAGGAAAAGAAATAAGCATACAGATTAGAGAGGAAGAAGTAAAACTATCTCTATTCAGAGACAGCATGATCTAGGAAATCCCAAGGAATCGGAAAAAAACAAAAACCACACAACTAGAACTAATAAATTAGTTTAGCAAAGTTGCAGGTACAAGATCAACACAAATCTCAGTTGTATTTCCATGCACCAGTAATGAACAAGCTGAAAAGAAAATTAAGAAAATGTCATTTATGCAAGCATTCAAAAATTAAAATACCTAGAAAAAAATTTAAACAATGGAAGACTTGTATACTGAAAACTAAAAATCATTGCTAAAAGAAATTTGATACTTAAATAATTGGAATTGCATATTGTATTCAAGAGTTTGAAGACAATATAGTTAAGATGGCAATACTTCTGAACACCATTGTTGAATAAACAGGAAGCCATTGACCTGTTTCTGTCTCCATACTTTGAGTTCCTTCATAATGCGTTGCAGTCTAACTTAGTACATAAAGAAACAACTTGGGAGTCAGATCTTTGTAACACATAACCTGATCTTAACTAATCACGGGCAGCCAACTGATCAGACCATGTCCATGTCAGTCAGATGTCTAGCTCTAGCCAACTGAGCTGTTTCTGCACTTTACATCATGTTCTGTCTGTACTCACTGCCCATGTTGCAAAGTGGAGCTCTGAACCTCTTTTATTCTGAGTGCTGCCTAATTCATGAATCATTCTTTGCTCAAATGCTGTTAAATTTAATTTCCAAAAGTTTTTCTGTTACTATCCTCTATAGATTCAGTGAAATCTCTGTCAAAATTTCAACAGCCTTTGTACAAACAGGGAAAACAGTAATTTTAAAATAGCCAAACAATCTTGAAACAAAACAAAGTTAAAGAATTCATATATTTTGACTTAAAAACTTACAAAGAAGCTATGGTAATCTAGAAAGTATGGCGCTATTATATAGAGACATATAGATCATTGAGAGACCAGAAATACTATTTCCAGTTGATTTTGAACAAGGGCATCAAATGGAGAAAATGATAATCTCACCAACAAATGGTGTTAGTACAACTGTAAATACATAAGCAAAAGAATGAAATGAGACCACCTACCTTACTCCATTTACAAAAATTAACTCCGAATAGGCCAAAGACTAAATGCCAGAGCTAAAACCATAAATGGTTAGAAGAAAACATAGGGGTAAATCTTGGTAAATCTTTGGATTTGGCAATGGATTCCTTGGTAGCAGAACAAAATAATAAACATCAACAACAAAAATTTTGCTGTTAACTGTACTCATCAACATTAAAAAGGCTTTGCATCAAAGAACATTATCAAGAATATGAAAAATCAATCTACAGAAGATTGAAAAATCAATCTATAGAAGAAAATATTTGCAAATCTAACTGATAAGGGTCTAGTATTCAGAATATACGGAGAACTCCTCAACTCAGCAACAAAAAGACAACACAACTAAAAGGCAAATAAGCAGAATAGACATTTCTTCAAAGAAGATATACAAATTGCCGACAAGACATGCAAATATGATCAAAATCATTAGTCAATAGGGAAATGAAAATCAAAACCACAGTGGAGTACTATTTCGCAGCCACTAGAATGACAAGAAATTGGAACCCTTGTGCATTTCTGGTGAGAATGTAAATTGGGAGGCTGCTACGAAAAATATTTTGGTTATTCATCAAAAAATTAAACATAGATTTACCATATGACTCATCATTTTCAAATTTATTATATATCCAAAAGAATTAAAAGCATGTACTCGAGTATATGTACACATATGTTCATAGTATCACCATTCAACAAGAGCCAAAAGTTGGAAACATCCCAAATATACATCAACAGATTAATGGACAGAAAAAAAAATGTGATGTATACATACAATGGAGTATTTTTTAGCATAAAGAGGACCAAAGTGCTGAAACATGCTACAATGTGGTTAAACCTGAACATTATGCAAAATGAAAGAAACCAGACACAAGAGATTACATATTTTGTGATTCCATTTATATGAAATATTCCGAATAGGTAAAGCCATACAGACAGAATACAGATTGGTGCTTATCAGGGTCTGGGAGAAGGGGGAGGATGGGAGAAAGTGCTTATGGGTTAAGGGGTTTTCCTTTGGGGTGATGAAAATATTTTGGAACTAGATAGAAATGGTAGTTGTACCACACTTGAAATACACTAAGTAAACACTAATGAATTGTTCACTTTCAAATGGTTAAGTTTATGTTTTGTGAATTTCAACTCAATTAAAAAACATTAATTTAATGGCCCAACTACTACAAAAAGAAATGTATTCAGAAGAGGTTTTTTTCTCCTTCCCAAACTTCCATGGACTGAGGTAGTAGGGAGATCTATAGATATTGTAAATATGAAAGAACTATCTAAATTACTTGAAATATTTGCAATGTTCCACTTAAATTATGACAGTGTAAAAATTGAAATTACTCGGGAAAGTTCTACCATTATATCCCTAATTCATCTGCCACTCATCCTCCCACTTTGCATTTTAAACTAGGTATACCTTTTGTTTTCTGCTCCAGAACTGGGGCTTAGAAATATTTGTTGAATAAAATGATGCAATTAACATATTAGTTTATAATTTCATGAAAATACAATGATTCTATCAAATCCATTCTCTATACTGCCTCTACTGAATCCATATGAGACTGATGAAAGCCTGAAGTTTTGCAAGAAAAATCTTAATAATGGAAATCAGTAATACACATTAGGGTAGTTGGAAAAGGAGTTTTAAATATGTAATCTGTTAAAGAAGTAGAATTGACAGCTGACAATTGCCTTTGTTTGGGAAAATAAGGGGTCGGGAAAGGTTGATTGGTTAAGGAATTTCGACATTAACTTAAATCAGGAATTCAGGAGGAAGGCTATAAACTCACTCTTGAACAGTTCATGTCTGAGATAGGTGTAGTTCCTCTGGATGTCTAGAAGACAACTAGAAGACAAAACTGGAGAGCTGGGGAGAGACATCATCATGTGTAGGGGGAGAGTGCACAGATTGAGGAGGAAAGAGCACCAATGGTAGAATCTTGGGAATACCATTATTTAGAGTAGGCCAAAGTAGAAGAGACCAAAAGGAAACATCGACACAGTGAATTCAGGTCAGAGAAGAAACGTAGGGAGAAGTCATGGTTGACTAGAAAATATAGTGTCCTGAATGTGAAGTGATAAAGATTTTAAATCAAGTAATAAGTGATGTGGAGCAAAAATTAAGAGAACACAGAATAGAAATCCTAACAGAATGACACAAATATTTGAATATTTACTTAAATAGATCAATTGCAGTTTTAATCTTCAAAGATGTAAGTGATATAAAGCAATAAGATAGTAAGTGGAAGACGGAGAAAGACAAGCATTATGGGAAAAAATGGAGGGAGCAACGTGTGAGTCTACCATTCATTCAATCTTGACTGCATGTAATTTCCTATAGAACTTACTGAAAATTCAACTTCAACTGCAGCAATTTAACTATCAGAAATGGAAAAGACAGAGCTAATGATGATTTATGAGCCCAGAGCTAATGTTAGAGTTTTGTAGAACTTTGCCAACCCAAACCATCAGTAAATTTGGTCATTTCCATCCTATTCTCTCCTTCTCTGAGGGATTTGATTGCATTTTGGTGAAGCGGTTTAGCTCACTGCGGTCTGTCATGTAACACAGGACCACAACTCCCATGAGAATCCTCTCCTGCTTCACTGAGTGAGTCAAGACAGCCAGGAAGGAGGCACTCTCTGCCACTGTGACTCACCATGCATGGGACTGAGCTGGTGACCCGGGGAGGGAGCTGCTGCATCTCTCTGACTTGTGGACCCAGTGTTAGCCAAAGCTGGTCAAACCACCAATTCCACACTTCAAATTAGGCCTCTGACTTGCAAAGCTGCCAAGAAGTCATACAGAGGTCATTGGTCTATTCTTCCCAGCTATGTTTGTAAAGATTTCACACAGTTTATGTTGGCAAGAAGATGCTCTTAAAGATTCTAGTGGTAACGTGTGAGGAAGGGCCCGCATAATGGCAGAATATCCAGGAAAGTAATGTTTACAGTTTTCATTAATTATTTTCAAAGGGAGTTATCCACATTGCCTTTTGGACTTATTGGGGGTTTTCTTAGTCTTTTTGTAAGCATGTGAAACCTGATGCTGATTCTGTGTTTAAAAAAGAATTCAAATGAAACCATTGTTAGTAATTCTTAACTTTTGGCAGCAAAATATTGCTATAAAAGTTTCTCTATAAAATTATGCTATCCATAAAAGTTGCTTTTTTTAAAAAGAAAAATAATACAAATGGAAAAAATTATAATAATCAATATTCATTTGTGGTGAACTCACTCACTATAAGCAGAAACTCATAGAGTGTCTAAGGAACTTTTTGTTTGTTTGTTTTAAAAATTAGCCTGTTTAAAATTTTAGGGAAAAAGAAATTGGACCTATATGACTCTCTCCCTCCCTCTTTTTCTTCCCTTCCCTTCCCTTCTTTCCTTTCTTCCTTCCTTCTTCTTTCCTTCTTTCCTTCCTCTTACTTCCTCTTTTAGCTACAGAAAAAAGAAAATTTAGAAAAACAGTTTTCACACCTGGCTCTGTTATCAATGCTGGATTCCAACAGTTTCAAAAAAAGTTTTTCTTTCACAGAGGTTCACTAATATCTGGTTATAACAAAGTAGACAGTACTTAGACCAATTACCTATATGAAATAAACTTGCATAACATATTAATTTCAACTTTTGACTTTAAAAATACATCACTTACATAAGTGATGTAGGAATACATACTGCTTGCATAAATGTGTAGTGTGTGTAGAGTGAAAATCTTCTTTCATATACACCCTTTTCCAATCCTTCTGCAAAGATGATTACTGTTAACTATCTAGGTACAGCCTTTCCAACTTTCTTTCTGTATTAACACTGTATACATTAATCTTTTAAAACAGTATACTGAACAGGTAAAACACATAAGCTATAATTTTAAAACATCTTTACTTTTGTTTCCTACAGTCTCCTTAAACAAGCTAAGTAGGATTTTTTTTTATTTTTATTTTTGGCCAATGGGGATTAAAACTGGCATGTCTATTGACTCTTCTGTTCATTCCTCGCTCACTCTAAGTTGTAAACTATAGTCCTATATCAGAAATTTGAATGCCTAGTCTTTCATATTGATCAGCACTTCATTCTCCTCTTAGAGGAAAGCTATCCTTTTTCTTTTAGCTGGGCCCTTTACATATAGACATCTTGCTGCTGGATAAAAGCATGCTGTCTTTTTCTCTTGTCTTTCCAACTAACTTCCTTTCCCACTCTCTGACAGTGATAGTTGATCCCAATTGAAGTTGGAGCTGGAGGGATAGAGAATGGAGGAGAAGGAGAAGTCAGGGAGAGAGTCAGGTAGGAATGATGTTAATTTTAATGAAATTTTGTAAGATGGCTCTGTGGTCTCTGGGCCAGGGTATTTTGCTTTGTTTTGTTTTGTTTCAATGTGGTTAACAAAAGCACACACCACATCATAATATAAAATTTGCCATCTTAACCATTTTCAAGTGCATAGTTCAATAGTGTTAACTATATTCACATTGTTGTAAAACTGATCTCTAGAACTTTTTCATCTCACAAACTGAAACTCTATGTACCTGTTGAACAACAACCCATTTTCCCCTTTCCCCAACCCCCATTCCGCTTTCTCATTCAACGAATTTGACTACTTGAGATGCCTCATCTAAAAAGAATCAATAAGCCAATCTACTTGTGATTGACTTGTTTAAGTTAGCATAATATCTTCAAGGTTCATCCATGTTGTATTGTGTGATGAGTTTTTTTTTATGGCTAAATAACATTGCATATGTATTCCACATTTAAAAAATCCATTCTTCCTTTAATTGACATTTGAGGTTGCTCTCACCTCTTGGCTATTGTGAGTAATGCTTCAGTGAACACTGGCATGCAAATATCTCTTTAAGATCCCGCTTTCAATTCTTTGGATATATACCCAAAAGTGAGATTGCTGGATCATATGTAACTCTCTTTTTAATTTTTAAAAGAAACATCATGCTGTTTTTCATGGCAGCTACACAATTTTACTTTCCTACCATTAGTGCACAAGGGTTCCAATTCTCTATATCTTGACAATGCTTGTTATTGCCTGGTGTATTTTGTTTGTTTTTGTGATACCTATTGTGGTTTTGATGTGCATTTCTCTAATGTTTAGTGATACTGTGCATCTTATCATATGCTCTTTGGCCATTTGTATATCTTCTTTGGAGAAATACCTATTTAAGTCCTTTGCCAGTTTTTTAATCAAGTTACTTGGGTTTTTTTGGTTGCTGTTGAGTTGTAGGAGTCTTTTATATATTCTATTATTTGCCCTTTGGCAGATACATGATTTGAAAATATTTTCTTTCATTCTGTAGGTTGCCTTTTCACTCTGTGAATTGTTTCCTTTGATGCACATAAGTTTTTAAGTTTGATATAGTCCCATTTGTCTATTTTTGCTTTGGTTTCCTATACTTTCATAATCAAATAATTTAGGAAATTCTTGTGTTAAAAAGGAATTCAAATAAAAGCATTGTTAATAATTTTTAACTTTTGGCACGTGATTTGATACAAAAGTTTATTAATAAAATTATGCTATCCATAAAAGTTTCTTTTTTAAAAAAGAAAAATAATACAAGCAGACAACATCATAATAATCAATGTTCATTTGTGATGAACTCACTCACTATAAGCAAACCATTACTAAATCCAATATTATGAAGCCTTTTCACTATAATTTCTTATCAGAGTCTCAGAGTTTTGGATCTTATGTTTAAATCTTTAATGCATTTAGTTTTTATCTATGGTGTAGCTTAAAGGTCCATATTTGTTCTGTTGCATGTTTATAGTCAATTTTTCCTGCACCGTTTGTTGAAGAGATAATCCTTACCTCATTGTATGGTCTTGACATCTTTGACCAAGATCATTTGACCATATGCACAAGGGTTTATTTCTGGCTTCTATATTCTGTTCCATTGGTCGAAATGTTTGTCTTTATGTCATTACGACAGTTTTTATTACTGTAGCTTTATAATGTTTTGAAATTAGGAAGTGTGAGGCTTCTAACTTTTTTCTTTTTCACTCTTTTGGCTATTTGGGGGTCTCTTGATTTTCTGAGTGAATTTTAGAATGGTTTTTGCTATTTTTGCAAAAAAAAGTGACATTGCTATTTTTATAAAGATTGCCTTGAATCTGTAGATTGCTTTGGGTGGTATTAAGCTTTCTCATAAACATAGAATATCTTTTTATTTATTTGTGTATTTTTCAATTTCCTTGAGCAGTATTTTGTAGTCTCTAGTGTACACATTTTTCTTTTCCTTGTTTAAATTTATTTCTAAGGATTTTATTTTTTTATGGTATTATAAATGAAATTGTTTTCTAAAATTTCCTTTTGGATTGTTTATTGTTAGTGTATAGAAATGCAACTAATTTTGTGTGTTGTTATTGTAACCTGCAATTTTGCTGAATTTGTTTATTGGTTCTGACAGGTTTTTTTTAATGACCTTTTAGGGTTTTATACAATATAAAACCACATCATCTATAAACAGGAATAATTTTACATTTACCTTTTCAATTTGGATGCCTTTTGTATGTTTTTCTTGTGTAATTGTTCTGGGACTTCCAGTGCTATGTTGAATAGAAGTGGTGAGAATGAGCATCTGTGCTGTATTCCTGATCTTAGAGGAAAAAACTTTCAGCTTTTTATCATTGAGAATGATGTTAGCGGAAGGCTTCTCATATATGGCCTTAATTATATTGAGGCACATTCCTTCTTTTCCTCTCCTATTATGTGTTTTTATCATGAACGTGTGTTAAATTTTGTCAGATGCTTTTTCTTCATTGATTAAGATGATCATGTGGTTTTTATGCTTCACTCTGTTAATGTTATGTTTTACATTGATTGATCTTCATGTGTTGAACCATCTTTACATTCCAGGAATAAATCTTGCTTACTCATGGTGTATAATTCTTTTAATGTGCTGTTGATTCAAATTGCTAGTATTTTGTTTAGAATTTTTGCATTGATATTCACTGTAGATATTAGTCTGAGTTTTCCTTTTCTTGTAGTAATTTTTCTTTTCTTATTGGGTAATGTTGGCTTCATGAACTGAGTTTGGAAATGTTCCCTCTTACTATTTTGGAAGATTTTGAGGAGTTTTGGTATAAATTGTCCTTTAAATATTTTTTTAGAATTCTTTAATGAAACCATTTGATAATGGGCTTTTTTGGGGGAGAGATTTTTGATAACCAATTTGATCTCCTTACTGGTTATAGATATGTTCAGATTTTTAGTTTCTTCATGATTCAGTCTTTGTAGGTTATATGTCTCTAGCTATTTATTTCTTCTAGGTTCTCTACTTTGTTGTTGTATAGTTGTTCATAGCAATCTCATATAATCTCCTTTATTTCTGTTCCATCAGATGCATCTGTTCTGTTGAGGTGTAACTTTACATCATTAATTTAGGATTTTTCATATTTTTTAATGTATGCATTTACCACTATAAACTTCCCTCTTAGTACTGCTTTCATTGTATCTTATCAGTTTTGGTACATTGTGGTTTCATTTTCATTGGTCCCAAGATATTTTCTAAATTCCTATATGATTTTTTTTCACCTTGTTTAAGAGTGTGGTGTTTAATTTCCACATATTTGTAACCTTTCCAGTTTTCTTTCTGCTATTGTTTTCTGGTTTTATTCCATTGTGGTTGTAAATGATACTTGGTATGATTTCAGTCTTTTTAAAATTGTTAAGAGTTGTTTTGTGGCCTAACATATTGTCTGTCCTGGAGAATTTTTCCATGTGCATGTGAGAAAAATGTATATTCTACTGTTCTAGGTACAGTGTTCTGTATGTGTCTATAGTCCAGTTGATCTATAGTGTTTGGCAAGTTCTCTGTTTCCTTATTGATCATCAGTCTGGTTATTCTATCTACTATTGAAAATAGAATATTGAAGTCTTCTGCTATTTTGTTGTTGTTTATTTCCCCCTTCAATTATGTCAATGTTTTCCTTATATATTTGGGACCTCTGATGTTAAGAGTATATTTGCTTATGATTGTGATAGCTCTCTGGTGAACTGAACCTTTTGTCATTATAAAGTGTCCTTCTTTGTTGCTAGGGCAGTTTCTGACTTAACCCATTTATGCCTGAAGTTGCAATTTTTGAACTTTTGCAATTAGACCTTGGTGGTGACCTTGAGTAGTAGGTCCCACATGCTTAGCATTCCAATAATGGAACATTAGGTATAAATGGCTAAAGTCTATTTTGTCTGATATAAGTATGGTTACCTGATATGGTTTGGATCTGCGTCCCAGCCCAAATCTCATGTTGAATTGTAATCTCCAGTGTCGGAGGTGGGACCTGGTAGGAGATGGTTGGATCATGGGAGTGGTTTCTTATGAATTGTTTAGCACCATCCACTGGGTGCTGTTCTCGTGATAGTGAGTGAGTTCTGCCAAGATCTAGTTAAAAGTGTGTAGCTCCTCCCACCTCCATCTCTTTTGCTCCTGCTTCTGCTACGTAACAATTTGGCTCCCCCTTTGCCTTATTCCATGTTTGTAAGTTTCCTGGGGTTTCCCCAGAAGCTGAGCAGATACCAATGTCACATTTTCTGTACAGTCTGCAGAATTATGAGCCAATTAAACATCTTTTTGTGATAAACTACCCAGTCTCAGGTATTTCTTTATAGCAATACCAGAATGGACTAACACACTACTTTTGCTTTCTTTTGGTTATGATTTGCATGGAATATAGTTTTATATTCTTTCACTTGCAATCTCTATGTGTCCTTAGATATAAAGTCTCTTTTAGATAGCACATAGGTGGATTTTTAAAAAATCCATTCAGCCAAACTATGTCTCTTGATTGGTGTTTTAATCCATTTACATTTAAAGTAATTACTGATAGAAAAATATTTTGCCATGTGTTAATAGTATGTCTTGAAGCTATTTTACCCTCTTTTCCTCTTCTGCTGCCTTCCTTTTGTGTTTGGTTGATTTTTGTAGTGACATGCTTTGATTCTTCTCTTCCTTTTGTGGATCTTCTATAGAAATTTTCTTAGTGGTTAGGATGGGAAGTACATAAAACATCTTAAGGTTAAAACAATCTATTTTAAACTGCTAAAAACTTCAATTGCATGTAAAAACTACTCTACATTTCTGTCCCCTGCTGATTTTGTTATTGATATCACAAATTACATTGTTTATATTGTATATCTGTTGACATAGATTTATAGTTATTTTTAGGCTTTAGTCTTTTAAGTTCTATACCAAAATAAAAGTGATTGCCATACTAGAGGATTCCATATTTATTTATACATTTACCTTTCTCAGAAAACTTTACATTTGCATATGCTTTTACATTGCTGTTGTAAAGTAAAAATAAAAAAAACTAAGCCCCTCACTACTGAATGGACTCCCTCCTAGCCAAGGGGACTCCATAAAGACTTTAAAAACTGAGTTCTCAGTCATGATGGGGTGGGAAATCATATGTGCCTCATCATACCCACTCCCTTTTGGGGTTTAGATTAAAAAATCTGACCATAATTAATAATAAAATAGAGATTATAAGACTAACAGAACAGGCTCTTTATGACCATAAGATACCAAATTATAAATAGGATCTAAGGCCATGCAAGCAAGGGTTTAAGTCATTTACTCCTACACTTAGATAATAAACTATGTTTTAAGTGCCACAAGGTTTTTGTCTTTCTCTAGCAGCTAAACAATCACTGGCCTTGAGATAAGCAATGCTGAAGCACTTGCAGCTCACCAACCATCAAACATGGACTAACTGAGCCCCTCTGTTCCTCAAGCCATAACTACGGTGTTGATTGAACAAGACACTGATTTTAGTTACTTTCCTCTGAAAAGAAGACCACCAACAATGAACTGTTTCTGGCCAGTTTACAGGGGTTATGCACTTGAGTGCCTTTGTGTCCTGAAAATATCCTTTGACGTACACGGCCTAATTGTAATATATTTACGTGTTAAGGCTCCACCCCAAAGTGAACATGGGTTATGACCCATGTAACGTGCATGTATGCTCATGCATTAGAACCACCTTCATGAATATTCATAGATCCTCCAATAACCAGTTAAATATGTATGTTTAGCCAACTTATTCAGCATAAATCTCCTACCCTAACCCCTACTCCTTTGAAGTGCCTGTTTCTGGGTCTTTGTCAGAGGCCATGCTTCCTAGCCTACAGAATGGCCACCTTGCATGCTGTAACCCTTTACGATAAGAAAAGTCTCCTTCTCCAGATCTTTTCTGAGACAGAATCTTGCTCTGTTGCCCAGGCTGGAGTGCAGTGGCAGGATCTCAGCTCACTGCAACCTCCTCCTCCCAGGTTCAAGCGATTCTCCTGCCTCAGCCTCCTGAGTAGCTGTGACTACAGGTGTGTGCCATCACACCTAGCTAATTTGTGTATTTTTAGTAGAGATGGGGTTTCACCATGTTGGCCAGATTGATCTTGAACTCGTGACCTCAAGTGATCTGCCTGCCTTGGCCTCCAAAAGTGCTGATTACATGTATGAGCCACCATACCCAGCTTCCTTCTCCAAATTTGTGAAGACTTTGTAATTTTTTTTAAAGTTAATGTCTAATGTCTTTTCATTTTGACTTGAAGGACTCCCTTTAGCATTTCTTGTAGGATAGGTCTAGAGGTGTTAAATTCCCTCAACTTTTATTTATCTAGAAAAGTCTTAATTTATACTTAATTTTTTGAAAAATAGTTTTGCTGGATAATATTTTTGATTTGCAGTTATTTTCTTTTTTCAGCACTTTGAATATATTACCCCACTCCCTCTGGCATGCAAGGTTTCTGCTGAGAAACCTGCTGATAATCTTACAGGGTTGGTTCCTTTGTAAATGATGAGTCACTTTCACTGCTTTCAAGATTTTTTCATTGTGACTTGACAGTTTGATTACAGTATGTCTTGGTGTAAATCTTTTTTATTTTATCCTAGTTGAAGTTCTTTGATCTTCTTGAATTTGTATTTCCATTTCCTTCCTCAAATTTGGGAAGTTTTTGGTCATTATTTCTTCAAATAGACTTTTTCCCCTTTTCTCTCTCTTCTCCCTCTGGAATTACTATAATGTGTATATTGGTTGGCTTGATGGTATCCTATGACCTTTAGTCTCTTTTCATTTTTCTTCATTCTTTTTCTTTTCACTCCCTAACTTAATAATTTCAAATGAACTGTCTTCAAGTTGACTGATCCTTTCTTCTACTTGGTCTACCATTAAATACCTATTGTAAATTTTTAAAGTTTAGCTATTGTACACTTCAGTTCCAAAATTTCTGTTTTTTTAATGTTTTTATCTCTTTGTTGATATTTTCATTTTATTCATCCATTGTTTTCCTGATTTCATTTCGTTGTATATCTCTGTTCTCCTTTAGTTAAGCAAGCAGCATTCACATGATTATTATTCTTTTTTAAACTTTTATTTTTAAATTTCAGGGATACATGTGCAGTTTTTAAAAATCTTTATTTGAAATTCAGAGGTACGTGTACAGGTTTCTTACATAGGTAAGCTTGTGTCATGGGGGGTTTGCTGTACAGATTATTTTATCACTCAGGTTTTAAGCCTAGTACTCATTAGTTATTTTTCCTGATCCTCCCCCTCTGCCCACCCCTCTTCCCTCTAGTAGGCCCCAGTGCATGTTATACCCCTCTATATGTCCATGTGTTCTCATCATTTAGCTGCCACTTATAAGTGAGAACATGAGGTATTTGTTTTTCTGTTCCTGCATTAGTTTGCTAAAAATAATGGCCTGCAGCTTCATTCATGTTCCTGCAAAGGGCATAGTCTTGTTCTTTTTATGGCTGTGTAATATTCCATGGTGTATATGTACCACATTTTCTTTATCCAGTCTAATATTGATGAGCATTTAGGTTGATTCTGTGTCTTTGCTATTGTGAATAGGTGCTGCAATAAATATGCATGCATATGTCTTTATAATAGAACAATTTGTATTCCTTTGAGTATATACCCAGTAATGAGATTGCTAGGTCAAATGGTAACTCTGTCTTTAAGTCTTTGAAGAATTGTCACACGGTCTTCCACAATGGTTAAACTAATTTGCATGCCCACCAACATTGTATAAGTGTTCCTTTTTCTCCACCACCTTGCCAGCATCTGTTATTTTTTGACTTTTTAATATTAGCCATTCTGACTGGTGTGAAATGGTATCTCATTGTTGCATTTCTCTAGTGATCCATGATGTTGAGCTTTTTTTTATATGCTTTTTGGCTGTATGTATATCTTCTTTTGAAAACTATCTGTTCATGTTCTTTGTCCACTTTTTTATGGGATTGTTTTTCTCTTATAAATTTGTTTAAGTTTCTTATAGATGTTGGATATTAGACTTTTGCCAGATGCATAGTTTGCAAACATTTTCTCCCATTCTGTAGGTTGTCTGTTTAATGCATTGATAGTTTCTTTCATTGTGCAAAATCTCTTTAGTTTAACTAGATCCCATTTGTCAATTTTTGCTTTTGTGTGATTGCTTTTGGCATCTTTGTCATCAAATCTTTATCCATTCCTATGTCCAGAATGGTATTGCCTAGGTTGTCTTTTAGGGTTTTTATAGTTTTCAGTTTTACATTTAAATCTTTAATTCATCTTGAGTTAATTTTTGTATATAGTATAAGGATGGGGTACAGTTTCAATCTTCTGCATATGGCTAGCCATAACCAGCACCATTTATTGAATAGGGAATCATTTTCCAATTGCTTGTTTTTGTCAAAGTTGTTGACTATCAGATAGTTGTAGGTGTGTGGTCTCATTTCTGGCCTCTATTCTGTTATATTGGTCTATATGTTTGTTTTTGTATCAATATCATTCTGTTTTGATTCCTGTAGCCCTGTAGTATAGTTTGAAATCAGGTAGTATGATGCCTCCAGTTTTGTTCATTTTGTTTAGGATTGCTTTGGCTAGTCAGGCTCCTTTTTAGTTCCATGTGAATTGTATAATAGTTTTTTTCTAGTTCTGTGTAGAATCTCAAGTTTAATAGGAATAGCAATGAATTTATAAGTTACTTTGAGCAGTATGGCCATTTAAAAAATATTGATTCTTTGTATCCATGAGCATGGAATATTTTTTGATTTGTTTGTGTCATCTCCAATTTTGTGAGCAGTGCTTTATTGTACTTCTTGTAGAGATTTTTCATCTCCCTAGTTAGCTGTATCCCTGGGTACCTTATTCCTGTTGTGGCAAGTGTAAATGGGATTACATTCTTAATTTGGCTCTCAGTTTGACTATTGTTGATATATAGGAATGCCAGTGGTTTCTGCACATTGATTTTGTATCCTGAGACTTTCCTGAAGTTGTCAGCTTAAGGAGCTTTTGTGGTGAGACTATAGGGTTTTTTAGATACAGCATCATGTTATCTTCAAACAGGGATAGTTTGAGTTCCTCTCTTCCTGTTTGGATGCCCTTTATGTCTTTCTCTTGCCTGATTGCCCTGGCCAGAACTTCCAATACTATATTGAATAGAAGTGGTGAGAAAGAGCATCCTTGTCTTGTGCTGGTTTTCAAGGGGAATTCTTCCAGCTTTTGTCCATTCAGTATGATGTTGGCTGTGGGTTTGTCATATATGGCTCTTATTATTTAGAGGTATGTTCCTCAATACCTAATTTATTGAGAGTTTTTAAAATGAATGAATGTTGAATTTTACTGAAAGCCTTTTCTGCATCTATTGAGATAATCATATGGGTTGTGTCTTCTGTTCTGTTTATGTGATGAATCACATTTATAGATTTGCATATGTTGAACCAGCCTTGCATCCCAGGGATAGTCTACTTGATCATGGTGGGTATGCTTTCTGATGTGCTGCTGAATTTGGTTTGCCAGTGTTTTGTAGAGGATTCTTGCATCAATGTTTATCAAGGATATAGGCCTGAAGTTTTCTTTTTTTGTTGTATCTCTGCCTGGTTTTTATATCAGTATGATCCTGAACTCATAGAATGAGTTATGAGGTGTGCCTCCTCCTCATTTTTTTTTTTTTTTGGAATAGTTTCAGTAGGAATAGAACCAGCTCTTCTTTGCACATCTGATAGAATTCAGCTGTGAATCCATCTGGTGCTGGGCTTTTTAAAGTTGGTAGTCTATTTATTACTGCTTCAATTTCAGAGCTTGTTATTGGTCTGTTTAGGGATTCAATTTCCTCCTGGTTCATTCTTGAGAGGGTGTTATGTGTCCAGGAATTAACGTATCTCTTCTAGATTTTCTAGTTTATGTTCATAGAAGTGTTCATATTTTCTGATGGTTGCATTTCTGTGAGATCAGTGGTAATATCTCCCTGATTGTGGTTTATTTGAATCTTCTCTTTTGTCTTCTTTATTAGTCTATCTAGGAATCTATCTATTTTGTTAACACCGCATGTTCTCACTCATAAGTGGGTATTGATCAATGAGAACACATGGACACAGGGAGGGGAACATCACTCACCAGGGCCTGTTGGGGGATGGGAGTCTGGGGGGTGGATAGCAGGTGGTGGGGGGATTGGAGAGGGATAGCATTAGGAAAAATACCTAATGTAGATGATGGGGTGATGGATGCAGCAAACAACCGTGGCACATGTATACCTATGTAACAAAGCTGCACATTCTGCACATATTTCCTAGAACTTAAACTGTAAAAAAAAACTTTCCATTTTCTTGATTTTTTTGTATTCTTTTTTTTGCAATTTCATTTATTTCTGCTGTGATCTTTGTTATTTCTTTGTTCTACTAATTTTGGGCATAGTTTGTTCTTGCTTTTCTAGTTCTTTAAGGTGTCTCAATAGGGTGTTTAAGTTTTATACTTTTTGATGTAGCATGTATTGCTATGAACATCCCTTTTATACTGGTTTTGCTGTATCCCGTACATTTTGGTATGCTGTGTTCCCATTTTCATTTGCTTCAAGAAAGTTTTCAATTTCCTTCTTAATTTTCATAATGACCCAATTGTCATTCAGGAATATAGTGTTTATTTTCTGTATCTATAGTTTCCAAAGTTCTTGTTATTGATTTCTACTTTTATTTCATTGAGGTCAGTGAAGATACTTGGTGTGATTTCAGTTTTTCTTGAATATTTTAATACTTGTTTTGCAGCCTAACATATAGTCTATCCTTCAGAATGATCCATGTGCTAAGGAGAAGAATGTATATTTTGCAGCCATTTGTTAAAATGTTCTGTAAATATCTATTAGGTCCATTTGGTCTATAGTGCAGATTATGTCTGATGTTTCTTTGTTGATTTTTTTTTTGTCTGAATGGTCTGTCCAATACTGTTAGTGGGCTGTTGAAGTCTTATTGTATTGGGATTTACCTCTCTCTTTAGCACTAATAATATTTTATTTATATATCTGGGTGCTCCAGTGTTTGCTGCATATAAATTTACCAATGTTATATCTTCCTGTTGAATTGACCTTTTCATTAGCATATAATGACCCTGTTTGTCTCTTTTTATAGTTTTTGTTTTGAAATCTATTTGATCTAATAAAAGTGTAGCTACTCCCGCACTGCTTTGATTTCTATGTGTTTCTTGTAGGAAGCAGATAGTTGGGTATTTTTTTTTTTTAAGTTTATTCAGTCACTTGGTTTTTTTGATTGGAGAATTTATTCCACTTACATTCAATATTATTATTGGTAAGTAAGGACTTATTTTGCTATATGTGGTATGAGTGTTTTATGTTCCCCCCCCCGTTTCTTTCTTCCTTCCTTCCCTCTTCTTTCATTTTTTCCTTCCCATCTTTCTTTTAGTGAAGGTGATTTCCGCTGGTGGTATATTTTAATTTCTTGCTTTTGTGTGTGTGTGTGTGTGTGTGTGTGTGTGTGTGTGTGTGTGTTTGCTATAGGTTTTTTTATTTGAAGTTACCATGAGGCTTGCATATTACAGCATATAACCCATTATTTTATACTGATGGCAACTTAACTCCGATTGCAAAAATAATGCAAAGAGAAAATGAATAAAAACTCTCTACACTTTAACTTTATCCCCTTCACTTTTAAACTTTTTGTTTTTTCCATGTATATCTTATTATTCCATGTGTTTAAAATTTGTATAGTTATTATTTTTATGGATTTATAGATTCATCTATATGTATTTCTACTTAAGGTAAGAGTAGTTTGCGCACCACAATTACAGTGTTATAATATTCTGTGTTTGTGTACTTAGTTTTGGTAGTGAGTTTCATACCTTCAGGGTTTGTTTAAATTGCTCATTAATCCTCTTCTTTCAGATTGAATAACTTCCTTTAGCCTTTCTTGTAGGACAGCTCTACTGTTGATGAAGTCCTTTAGCTTTTGTTTGTCTGGGTATGTCTTTTTTTCTCCATTATATTGAAAGAATATTTTTGCCAGATAAAATATTCTAGAATAAAAGTTTTATTATTTTTTTATTTTTGCACTTTGAATATGTCATGCCACTCTCTCTTGGCCTGTATGGTTTCCACTAAGAATACATCTAATCTAATATAATATATCTAATCTACATCTAATTTGAGAATTGGATTAGATTGGAAAATACATCTAATCTAATATATCTGCTGCCAGATGTATTAGAGCTTCTTTAGATGTTATTTGTTCCTTTCCTCTTTCTGCTTTTAGTATCCTTTCTCTATTCTTGACCTTTGGGTGTTTGTTAAATGTCTTGAGGTAGTGTTATTTGGGTTAAATTTGCTTGTTGTTCTATAACCTCCTAGTGCTTAAATATTGATATATTTCTCTAGGTTTGTAAAGTTTCTGTTATCTCTGTGAATAAACTTTCTACCCTTATCTCTCTCTCTACCTCTTCCTTCAGGGAATAACTCTTAGATTTGCCCTTTTTAGGCTATTTTTTAGATATTGCAGGCATGCTTCATTATTTTTATTTTTTATTCTTTCACCTTCTCTGACTGTATATTTTCAAATAACCTGTCTTCAAGCTCACTGACTCTTTCCTCTGCTTGATCCATTCTGTGATTGAGAGACTGACATTCCTTGGTTTCTCAATTGATTTGTTTAGCTCTAGAATTTCTTTTGGATTTTATAAAATTATTTCAATCTCTTTGTTAAATTTATCTGATAGATTTTGAGTTCCTCCTCTGTGTTATCTTGAAGTTCATTGAGTTTCCTCAAAATAGCTATTTTGAATTCTCTGCCTGCAAGGTCACATATTTCTGTCACTCCTGGATAGGTCACTGGTGCTTTGTTTAGTTTGTTTGATGAGGTTATGTTTTCCTGGATGGTCTTGATTCTGGTGGATGTTTGTGTCTGGGCATTGAGCAGTTAGGTATTTATTCTAATGTTTACAGTCTTAGCTTGTTTGTACCCATCCTTCTTAAAGATACTTTTCAGGTATTCAAATGTAATTGAGTGCTGTCATCTAAGTCTTTGGTTACTATAGCTATATCTGCATTAGAGGACACCTCAAGCTCAGTGCCACTGTGGCTCTTGAAGACTTGTAGTGCTCCCGCATTGGTGGTCTTGGATAAGACCTAGAAGAATTCCCTGCATTAAAAGACAGTGTCTTATTATCTTCCCTTACTTTCCTCCAAACAAACGAAGTCTATCTCCCGATGCTACACTAACTGGACTTGAGGGAGGTGTGATACAAGCACTTTCATGGCCACCACTGCTGGGATTGTGCTGGGTCACACCTGAAGCCAACATAGTACTTGGTTTTGCCCAAGACCCGTGGTGACTGTTGCCTGGTTACCACTGATGTTTATTCAAGGCCCAAGGGCTCTTTACTCAGCAGGTGGTGAATCCTGCCAGACCTGGATCTTTCCCTTCAGGACAGCAGAGTCTTTTTTGGCCCAGTGTGGGTCTAGAAATACCATCCAGGAGCTAGACCTTGGTACTGGAAACCTTAGAAATCTATTTGGTGCTTTATTTTACTGTGGCCAAGCTGAGACCCAAGTTGCAAGACATCCTTTTTACTCTTCCCTCTCTTTTCCTCGAACATAAGAAGTCTCTCCTCATGGCCACCATAGCTGGGAATGTAGAGAGTCACACCCAAAACCAGTACAATAATGGGTCTCACTCAGGGCCTGTGGCAACTACTGCCTGTCTACTGCTGAATTTTATGTGAGGTCTAAGGGCTTTTTAGTCAACAAGTGATAAATCCTGCCAAGACTGAGTCTTTCCATTCAGTGCAGTGGGTTCCCTTCTGTTATCTGGGAACCAGGGCCTGGATTCTTAGTTTTTGGACTCTGCTTAGTGCTTTATTTTACTGTGGCCCACCTGGTATCCAAGTTTCAGAGCAAAGTTCTCTTTTTTCTTCCCTTTCCTCTCTTCAAGCAGAAGGAAAGAGACTCTCTCAGAGCTGTGAGTGGTGATGCCTGGGGTTGCAGGAGCGATGATGCAAGCACCTCCTTGGCTGCCCCAGCTGGAATGTCACTAAGTCACGTATACCTCAAGATCACTGGCTCTGAGCCCAGTATAACACCGAGTTTTGCCTAGGAATTGAAGTTCTTGTGACCAAGAATGCCTTTCAAATTAATTTAGGAGCCCAGAGCCCTATAGCCGGCCGTGGTGGAGCTAGCCTGAACTCAGGTTCCAAGGGCTGGGATAAATGGTTCCCCTCTGACTGGGGCTGATCTAAATGCTCCGTTTATGGGTGCCAGCTGAATTCTGCCCTGCCTTGTCTTCTGTTGTGACAGGGCACCACTAAGTTCTAATGCAAATTTCCACAATTATTTTGTTCTCTTTCCCCCAAGCATACAGATTATTTCTTGGTGCCAAAAAGTCACTGCCAGGGAATGGGAGAGGGGTAGTGACAACAATTCAAGACTGTTTTACCTATCTTCTTCAGTGCCTCTTTTCTTGTTATGATGTTAAATGTTATGATGTTAAAACTAGGTACTGTGTTCACTCACCTAATAGTTGGCTCTTATGAAGGTGCTTTCTTATGTGGACAGTTGTTCAATTTGGTGTTCCTGCAGGGGAGTGGGGGACAATTGCTGGAGGGTTGTATTTGGCCATCTTGCTCCATGTCCTCCCCTCCCCAGCCCTCTTTATTGAATGGTGTGTTTATTCTCACACATCTGTCATATATGGTTTCCATATGTGAATAGATCTACTTTTGAGATCTCACTTCTATTTGCTTGATTTGTCTATCCCTGAGCTAATATCAGTCTTAAATACTATTGCTTTATATAATATGCCTACTCCCCTTCTTGTTCCTTTTCAAATTTGTCTTTAAAATTCTTGGTCTTTTGTCAGCTTCCATGAAAAAGTCTGGTAAGACTTTGTGTTTATATTTAATTTGTAGATTTATTTAAAGATAATTACTGACTTTTTAATATAGAGTTTTCCAATCTTTGGAGTTAATAATTTTCCCATTAATTTAGGTCTTATTTTCTGTCCTTCAGTAATTTTTTGGGGGGTCTTTTGTAACAGATCATTAAAATGATTTGCACAATAAGAGAGTAACAACTAATAATAAAATACAATTATAAAAATATACTGTAATAAACAGTTTGTGAGTGAGGTCTCTCTCTCCCTCAAGATATCTTATTGTACTATACTCACCTACTTTTGGACCTTGATTGATTGTGGGTAATTGAAACCAGGGAATCTGGCCACCCAGATTAATTTGTAATTGTGCCTAATTTATAAATTAAGCTTTATTATAGATAAGTAGGTACAGGAACAAACATATGATATATAGAGTTAGGTACTATCTGTGGTTTCAAGCATCCGCTAGGGGTCTTAGACCATATCCCTTGCTGATAAGGGAGAACTACTGTAGACAATAATGGAATATGATAATATAAGAGTTTCATCCACTCTTTCCCAATTTGTGTGTCATATATTTATCTTCCTTATTTTATTGTTTTGACCTGAATATCAATGTTAAAAGGCAACTGTGAATGTCTTCTGTTGTTTCTCTTAATTTTTATTTCAATGATTTTTATTCTAATCTTTATTGTATATTTTTTGTTTTGTTCAGGATATTCTTGTTTTTTTATAATATCTTGATTTGAATATTTAATTTTCATTTAATTTTAATATATGCATTCAATTCTAATAAATTTACCTCTAAATTGTCAGTTTAGCTGCATCTCATACATTTTGATATATAGTACTTTTATAGATGTTAATTTATGAGTATTCTATTGTAATATCCTCATTACATTTTGAAGGTTTCAAATATTGACGCTTAAGGGAAATTTTCCTTTAAATAATCTTTATTGTTTATTTCCAATTGTATTGTATTGTAGTCAGAGATTATACATGCTATTAATTCTTTGACCAGATATCAGCAAGGAATATTCGATGTATTTCCACTTTTCTGAAGAATCTATGTGCATATTAAAAGAATATATTTCATAGCCAGTGTCTTGGCTCACACCTGTAATCCCAGTACTTTGGGAGGCTGAGGTGGTAGAATTGCTTAAGGCCAGGAATTTGAGAACAGCCTGGGCAACATAGTGAGACATCATATCTACAACAAACATAAAAAATTAGCTGAGCATAATGGCACATTCCTGTGGTCCCAGCTACTCAGGAGGCTGCAATGTGGGGAATGCTCGAGTCCAGAAGTTCAAGGCTGCGGTGAGCTATGATCATGCCATTGCACTCAAGCCTGGGCAGCAGAGTGAGACTCTGTCTCTAAAACAAACAAACAAACAAACAAACAAAGCATATATTTCATGTATTTGTTGGCAGCAATATTTATATACATACTACATCCATCCATCCAATCAAGCAGTTTAGTTTTATTTTCAAATGTACTATATCCTTTTAAATTTTTTTGTCCACTAGACTTAAATTTTTTGATAGATGCATGTAAAAATCTCTCACCATAATTCTGGATATGTATTATTTCTCTATATCTCTGTCAATTTTTGCTATATATATAAATTTATTGTACTAAGGGATGCATAACATAAGATTTACCATTTTAGCTATTTCTAAGAGTACAATTCAGTGTCATTAATTATATGCATGATGATGTGCAACCCTATTTCCAAAACATTTTTATTGCCCCAAATAGAAACTCTGTAACCATTAAGTAAAACTTCCTCATTCTTCCTCCTATGATCTCTATTACTTTCTAATCTACTATCTGTCTCTATCAATTTGCCTATTCTAGGTACCTTATGTAAGTGGAATTATAAATATTTGTCTTTTGTGCCTGACTTATTTTACTTAGTATAATGTCTTCAAGGTTCATTCATGTTGTAGCATGTATCAGAACTTTGTTTTTAATGGTTGAATAATATTCTGCTGTGTGCACATACCACATTTTGTTTATTCATTTATCTTTTGATGAACAGATGAATTATTTCCATCTTAACGGTTATCGTGAGTTGTGCTGCTATGATCATTGGCATATAAGTATCTTTTTCAGTCCCTGCTTTCAATTCTTTTGGGTACATACCTTAGCGTTGAATTGATGGCTTATGTGGTAATTCTGTGTTAGCTTTTTAAACAACATTTTAATATATTACACACAAAATTTACCATCTTAAGCATTTTCAAGTGAACAGTTCAATAGCATCGAGTAAATTTGCATTGTTGTGCTACCATCTCACCATTCATCCACAGAATGATTAATGTTGCAAAACTGAAATTTTGTACCATTAAACAATAATTCCTCCCCTCCCCTCCCACTAGTCCCTGCAAATCATCATTCTACTTCATGTCTCTGTGAATTTGACAACTCTAGGTACCTAATATAAGTGAAATAGTACAGTGTCTATCCTCTAGTGACAGGCTTATTTCTTTTATCCTAATGTTTTTGAGATTCATCCACACTATAGCTTGTTTTAATTCTTTATTCTTTTTCATGGCTGAATATTCCATTGTATGTACATACAGCATTTTGTTTATCCATTAATCCTTCAGTGAACACTTGGGTTGGATACCCACCAGCAACGCACAAGGTTTCAATTTCTCTACATCCTTGCAAACATTTGTTATGTTTCATTGTTTTTAAATAGCCACCCTGATGGGTATGAAATTATATCTTGTGGTTTTGTATTTATCTAATGATTAATGATGTTGAACATTTTTATGTGCTTATTAGCAATTTATATATTTTCTTTGAATCAATTTTGTTGGTTTGCAGTCACATACAATTTATAGAGTCTCAATACATTCTTTATTTTATTATTCCATGATGTATATCCATTTTTCTCTACTAAACATTACAAACTTTAAAATATGTAAGTTATCTCTACTGTTCCCTTCAGTCTTTTCTTTTGAAACACCTACTATATATGTATTGGAACTTCTCATTCTCTTCTGTATGCATCATAATTGCTCTTCCATTTGAACATGTTATTATTTTATTTCTGTACTGCACAGGAACTTCCTCAGTACCATCTTCCATTTTTCTAACTTACCGTGTCCCGTTACTTTCATTGACTTTACACTGCATTTCTGAAATCTTTGGTTCTATTTCAAAATTGTCATTTTTAGTTTCATATGTAACTGTTTCTTTATTTTTATTTATGTCTAATAGATGCTATTACTTTATCATGTACATTTGAATACCACTGATAACTTTCATTAGAAAATTATGATTATTGACTTCATTCATTGTCTTTCTTATGTTTTGGAATTTGACTTGCAGTCTCATTATAGGTGGAAAGGTCTCTCTCTCTTTCCCCCTCTCTCTCTCTCTCTCTCTCTCTCTCTCTCTCTGTCTCTCTGGGTCTCAGGTTTGAGGTTGCCTCTACTAGTATCACATGGCTTCCCAGTGCAGAACTAGGTTTACATAATATAATGAGCTCTTAAGTTCTTCTGTGATAGAGACATAATACAGATTCAGGTGTGAGCCAGTGGGCAGTTGGTTTTCATTTTTGTTTGGGAGGCTGTTTTTGTGTCCTCCCATTTCCTATGCCCATTGCTTCCTAAAAGCTGTAACCGCATGCTTTTTGGTCACAGTTTGTTGGGTATTCCTCAGCCCCCTTCCCTTAACTCCATTTCCTTTCATGTCCAAGGCAGCTCTACCCCAATTCCAGGCATTAAGTCTTGAGTCAGACTCTCTGATTCCTTGTCTTGAATGGATCTTTTTCTGGCCTCTTTGCCTCAGGTAATTGGCATCCTCAGACCCTGCTTCCACACTCAGATCTCCAAAGGCCTGTGAGTTTAGCACTGGTGGCCACTTTGAATTTTCTTTCAGTTTCTCATTCAGAGAGTATTTATATTATTTTCAAGCTCAGTTATGTCTTTTTATATCTTTCCTTGCATTAGACTGATAAAAAAGTCTGTAACACTTTTTTTTTTTTTTTTTTAAACTACGGAGTCTATTTGTTGTCCAGGCTGGAGTACAGTAGCATGATCTGTGCTCACAGCAAACTCCACCTCCCAGGTTCAAACAGTTCTCCTGCCTCAGCCTCTGGAGTAGCTGGGATTACAGGCATGCACCACCATGCCTAGCTACTTTTTGTATTTTTAGTAGAGACGTGGTTTCACCATGTTGGCCAGGCTGGACTCAAACTCCTGACCACAAGCCATCTGTCAGCCTCAGCCTCCCAAGTTGCTGGGATTACAGGCCTGAGCCACCGTGCCTGGCCCCCACTTTATTAATTTTAAATTTATAGATTGTATTTCTATTCTTTTAGTGGCCATCATTAATTTTTTTTTAATGAAGGGAAATACAGCATTCTTACAATGGAGTTTATGAAAACATATTAATTCTGTTTAAAGAACAATTGTAAAATACTAAATATATTTTGCATTTCTGTTTTATAAACAATAACCAATTTTCACATTTGTAGAAGGAAAATTAGTGATATTGTCAGTAGTTATGGTGAAGCTAGGAAGTATAGACTGTCAGAAAGAAATGGATTAACTCATTTTCCGTGTTCTCAAAGAAAGAACATACAGCTAAAGTAGTCATTTTGCAATAAAACTTGTTTTTTTCTTTCAGCATTACAGTTGAAAAAAATTATTTGTATGTCTTTTCCTTGAAACAATGCTCCATTACTTTTTATTTTTTAAAAACAAACTTACAGAAAAGTTAAACAATACAATAGTGAACATTTATATTAACCTGCATCCAGATCTCACTGATTAACATATTGCCACATATTCTTTCTCTCATACACTCTCACACGCTTAGTGTGTGTGTGTGTGGTGTGCAAGTGTGTGAATGTGTGTGTGTGTGTGTGTGTGTGTGTATCTCCCATGAATCATTTGAAAGAAAGTTGCAGACAACGTGAGATTCACTGTAAATACTTCAGTGTGCAGCTACTTAGAATAAGGGAATTTTTGTACATAGTCTATGTTGGCACACCTAAAAAATTATAAATAATTCTGCAGTATCTAATATATAATCCATATTTAAATTACCATGAATTGTCCAAGAATTACTTTTATTTTGTTTTATTTTTCTTATACTAACAGCTTGACTATACATTTTCTCTATTTTCTGTAAATTGTTGGTTGGGTCTAGAGGCTTTTCAATAAGATTCAGAGTAAACATTTTTGGCAATAATACTTCATAGATGATTTTTTAGTCCCATTATAATCACATCAGAGGGCCAATTATGTAAAAGTGTGTTAGCAACTATTAGTGACTCATGCTAAGTTTGATCACCTTGTTAAGGTACTGGATTACAGATCTCTCAATTTTAAGATACACTTCTTTTTCTAATTAGTAAATTGTAGGGTAATATTTGTCATATTCTGTTCCTTAATGACTTGTCCCTTAATGGTTTTATAAGACATTAATAAAACTTGTATGAATCATTGTACTTGGGTTTGCAAAATTGTAATTTTTAAATTTTACTATTCTATCTACATTTGTTACGTGATATTTTTGTAAAGAGGCATCTTCCTTCTCTTTTTCTCTTTTTCTTTTTTGTATTCTTTTAGAGTATTACTATGGAATGTTCGATTAAAAAAATTATTTTAAGTGTTCTAATCACTTACAGTCTATATATATATACATATATATATGTATTTGATGTTTAAATTGTCCCAAATGTGACCTGTAGGAGGCACACAAGTGTGGTCACTGTGTCTTTTTTAATACGACTCCACTAACCATTGAGCCTCTTCTTGCTTTTTATCACAAGTTGTCCTAGGCTCATCTTGCCCTTTTCTATCCAAAGATCTAGAGAAGCCATTTCTCCAAGTACTGGTTCCTTGTAAGTGGGGAACTGTACTTGGAAACTAAGATCTGAACATTAGGTGTGCTAATTGCTGTTTCAGTATTGCGCTTTATAAGCTCTTTCGTGAGTTACAGCTAATAGTTATATTTTTAAAAAATAGGACCTCATGTTGCTATCTCCATTTCAAACAATATTGCATGAGGTTTTCTTCAACTTCTTTCATTTTATATTTGACAGTTTTTTTCTATGACACTGGAATAATGTTGGTTCTTAATAATATTAAAGTATTTATTTGCTTTATTCCACAATATGCCTAAAATAATTTCAAAATTATAGTACCAATAGTACTGCTGACAATGAGTATATGGGCTAAAGTTCAATATTTATTTGCAGATTTTTTGTCTTTATAAATAACACTAAGTACATGTATTCAGAGTAATGTGTTACAAAATTACTTGAAATAATTATATCTTTCCTATGTGGTTGTCTGATCAAAACTGAATAATTTGGCTTATTTGTTTTGTTTTGGAGAGAGTTAGCTTTATTGAAGTATAACTTATACAAAATAAAATTCATAAATTTTAAATGCAAATTTGATGACTTAAACAAATATATTCATCTTCATAATACAGAACATTTCCATCACCCCAAAAAAGTTGCTTTATATCCTTTTCAGTGAATCCCTTCCCCCATCCCTTAGGCCCTGGCAAACATTGATTTGATTTCTACTACGATAGTGTTTTCTCTTTTAGAGTTTCATATAAATGACATGATACTGTCCATAGTATTTGATTTGACTTCTTTCACTTAGCACAATGCTTTTAATAGGAGTCCCTGTTGTTTCATGGAGCTGTCGTTTGTTCCTTTTTATTGCTGAGTGGTATTCCATTGTATGGATGTACAAAGTTTTGTTTGGTTTACTTGTGTCGTTTCCCATTTGGTTGACTATTAAAGTTGCTATGAACATTTGTGTGCAGATTTTTTGTGTGTGAATACAAGTTTTCATTTTTCTTGGGTGAATGCCTACAGTGGGTTGCTAGATTATATAGTAAGCATATTTATAACTTTATAAGAAATGGCCAGACTTTTTCAGAATGCCTGTACAGTTTTGCATTCCCACCAGCAATCTATAGAACTTCCAGTTACTTAGCATTCTCACTTCCTTTGGTCTTGTTAGATTTTTAAAATTTGAGCCATTATAATATGCTATAGTCGTATCCCAGTGTGGTTTTAATTTTCATTTTTCTAGTTACTAAAGATGTTGAACCTCTTTTTAGATGCTCATTACCATCCCTGAATCTTCTTTGCTTATGTGTCTATATAAATCATTACCTAAGTTTTAACTGAGTTGTTTGACTCATTATTATTGAGTTGTAAGACTTTTGTACATATTCTGGATATAGATCACTTGTCAAATATAGGTTTTAAAAATGATTTCTCCTATTCTGTGGTTTGTTTTTCATTTTCTTAAGACTTATAAAGAGCTCAAATTTGTAACTTCATAAAGTCTACTTGATCATTTTCTTTTATTGTTTGTACATTTTGTATTTCTATTTAAAAAATCTTTGCCTAACCTTAGATGAGTAAGGTTTTTGTAGATTGAGATTCTTTTATTTGAGTATGGATATACAAATGTCCAGTACCATTTATTAAAAGGATTATTCTTTCCACGTTGAATTATTTTGGCACCTTTTTTGAAAATGAATTTGCTATTTGTGTGTGAGTCTCTTTTCAGATCTCTGTTTTGCTCCATCGATCTATATGTATATCTTTATACAAATAACAATGTCTGAGTTACTATAGCCTCAAAATTAGAAGGTGTGCATATTCAAATTTGTTATTCTTTTTCAAAATTTTTTTTTTTTACTCTACATTCTTTGCATTTCCCTATAAATGACATAATCATCTTGTTCAGTTCAAACAACAAGATTGTGCTCCACAACACTGATTTGACTTTATGGAGTGGTGGTTATTTTGTTACTGATTCTATCTCATTTTAAGTTAATCATCTGTTTGATTTCGAAACATTATGCCCCTATCTCATCTAGCTCTTTCCTAGGAGCTGCCTATAAGGCCGCTTTCTTTACATTACAGTCAGAAATGACAGATCAAACATCAAATCCATATTTTCATTCATTTTTTAACGTTTATTTGACAATTGTATTTTAAATACCAATTATATTCCTCTTCTGTGAGTGATGTCATGTCTTATGGTCTAGCAGGAACAACAGCCACACAAGCTAATAAATAGAAGATAATGAATGCTGTAGTGAGAGTAGAAGATGAGTAGATGGTTTAATGAGCCCACAGCAAGAACATTTCACCTACCTGGGGTGAGAACATGGGTAGGGTATGTCTAGGGAGGCAGTAAAGAAAAGCACCCCAGAGGAAATGACATTTAAGTGCAGTTATTTGAAAGATAAGAAGTTAGTCATGGTGCCATCAGTAGAAGTAGCAAGTCCCAAGAAGAAGAAATAGGATACTGGAAGGGCCAGATAACTGAGTATGGCAAAAGGTAACATCAGAGGACAGTGTTAAGCTACAAAGGGCCCTGTCTGTCATTCCTGTGGAGTAGCTGGGTCAATACAATTGCTTAGAACTTTCTATTATTTTGACAAGACACACATATGACATTTATGTATACATGTTACTGATACAGAACAATAAGAGCATACACTATGTTATTGAATGGAGGGAAGGAATATACTGATTTTGACCAGAAGAGTATGAGAAAGATTCACGAAAATGTGAAACAGGCTGTGAAGGCAGGATTGGGCCTGGCTGAAGTTCTGGAGTACAGTAGTCAGATTCTTTACCTCATTCATACCTACCTGTCAGACTCAGGATGACTTCTCATTGTTTCCAATTCAATTGCAAACTGTTTGTCCCACAAACATACAGACATTAGGGTGTTTGTCCAGAACTAATATGACCTTTTCTCTGCCAAAATGATTTCTACATTAAAAAAGAAAAATGGATTCAATTTTACAAACATACATCTGTTACAGTGAGAGCATATCACATTTTCTTTGCACTGAGATCACTTTTCAAAATGCTAGAGCAAGGTGCATTACTGCTTTCAGAAGGCTCCCACAAGCTAGGGAAGAAAGATTCATTCCCTCAATCATTGGCCAGTTCATAAACTATTGTCTCCAGCTTCAAATTCACCTTTTTCTCCTCTCCTTTCTCATGCAGAGATGAAGCTCTGCACGCTATGTTTTCCTGGTTCTAGCAGACCCCCTGTTAGACCATTTAATAGCCTAACCTGGGGCAGCTGCCTTTCAAATAGAGGCTTATTTTCCTCAAACCTACCCCAATTATTCATGTTCTGGGGCCAATTACAAGTGAGACTTAGGAAGAAATAGCTTATATTCTAAAATAATGATAACACTTTGGTAATTTATAGTAGCAGAAACCTTGGACATATGTGTGAGACCATGAAGGAAAGGAATATAACACTGACAATGTCTATACTTATTGCTATGGGTACATTTACCAGACATTCTGAATTGAGTGTGTGAACCTGTGCAGTCAGAGTAGCTCTGACAGTCTACATAAACCTTGGGCTCAGCATTGGCTGACTTTCAATGAGGTCGAGATGCCAGGACTGCCCTGGCAAGAGGAAGGAATCCAAAAATTTAGGAATGAATTAGGGTGAACTCATTGCGTGCAGAATATGTACCCATACCTCTACCCTATCTCCCAAGAGGGCCCAGAGGATACTCTCTTCACTAAGGCATTGACAATTTTATTGATGAGTGATTGAGTGATGAGAGGAGCACCAGTCTTTTTTTTTTTTTGAGACGGAGTCTTGCTCTGTTGCCTAGGATGGAGTGCAGTGGCACAATCTCAGCTCACTGTAAACTCTGCCTCCCGGGTTCAAGTGATTCTTCTGACTCAGCCTCCAAAGCAGCTGGGACTACAGATGTGCACTACCATTCCCAGCTAATTTTTGTTTTGTTTTGTTTTTTTAACGGAGATGGGATTTCACCATGTTGGCCAGGCTGGTCTCGAACTCCTGACCTCTGGTGATCCACCCACCTCAGCCTCTCAAAATGCTGAGATTACAGGCCTGAGCCACCGTGCCAGGCCAGGAGCACCAGTCTTAACCTTAATGCTTCATTATGGGTGTATATGACAGTAGGAGATACCACCATTGAGATGCGCTTCCTGATGTCAATGAAGATAACGCGGTCTAGGAGCAGCAGAAGCGAAGTGGAAATGCTTAGCTGGCAAAGAGAATGGGAGAGTATTTACCACGATAGGCTGCCAGGATGAAGTGGCAATGAAACATTTTTACACGAGATATTTGGCAGTGGTTTATTAATTTCAAGGACCCTAGGAATAAAATATACTGTTAACCTTATAAAAGGGTTATGTGATCTGATCTATGCAATAGAAAAATCTCCAGGTCTAGTGGCTAGAACCTAGCAAGCAAGAAGTAAACCTTTATTGCGTCAAGCCACAGAGACTTTGAGATTGTTAGGAGTTTGCTTGTCTTCACTAACGCAACTGAGGCATGAAAATAACACTTATTATTTTTCATTAGAAATAAGAATTGCCTATTGTCTGACACTGAAGCCGAAGCTTCTTTCAGTCTTTGTTTCTGCTTTTGTGTTGGATGGATGGAGGGAAGGAAGGAGGGAAGAGCGTGGGAGGGAAGAAAAGAGCCCCTCAGTGCATGAGTGAGAAACGGTGAAGGAAGGAATTACTCGAAAAACACATAGATTAACTCTGAAATATAATCCAGCCACAAAGGACTGTGTGGCCAAGTTACCTTCTCAACCTTCACTGTAATTAACTTTTCAGCCCTGCAGGCTTCAACCCACTGCTAAGTCTGAGGGAACAATTACTGAATTTGAGCACTCTGTGACTTAGACAAAATGTAATTTTAGTGGTTGACTTGCATATATACACTTTCCCCCAATCAGCAAAATGGGCAGATCAGCTGATGCACTTTTTCCTATTCCTGCCTGATCATAAGAACCACCTGGGGTAACAGACATATGGATTTCTTCCCTGGCCCAGATACATCAGCCTTTCCAGGGGAGAGGTTCTAAACATCTATTTTAAAGAGTTTCTCAGAAAAACTTCATGATCAGGCAAGTTTGGAAACTTTGGGATACCATGGGGAAATATTTCTGAGAAAGAAAATAAGAGAGCTGTCAATTTACAAATACTACAAGAAGTATTTGGCAATAACTACTCCCTTGACTAAACACATTTTTAAAGCAAAAAGTTTCCTGCTGATATCTTAAATTTTTTTCTGAGTTTGAAGATGAGTTTTCAGCTTCTCAATTCCGAATTTTTCCATGCCTCAGGTTCTATATCATCATCATGATGAATTGTGCACTTGTGCAATTAACATTTTTAATTAAGTGAGAATTGTAAGTAACCACTTATAAAACAGTATGTTATTATTTGAAAAAAAAAAAAAAAAAGAAGAAAGAAAGAAAGAAAAAAAAGTACCATGACAGGCCGAGGTGGGAGGATCGCTTGAGCCTGGAAGTTTGGGACCAGCCTGGACAAGATGGTGAACCCCCTGCCTTTACAAAAAATATTAAAAACTTAGCCAGGCATGGTGGCTCGTGCTTGTTTTCCCAGCTACTTGGAAGGCTGAAATGGGAGGATCCATGAACCCAGGAGTTCAAGGTGGCAGTGAGCTATGATCATGCCACTGCACTTCAGCCTGGGCAACAAAGGGAGACCCTGTCTCAAAAAAAAAAAAAAGAAAAAAGAAAAAAGGCTGGGGGGAGAAGGGATTTTTAGAATGAAAAGGAAAAATAACCCATCTCACATGAAGGGAAGGAATGCTCTTTTTGAGCACTTAGCATGAATGTTATATGCCACTATACAATATAATTGTCTTGAAAGTGGGGCAGAGGTGACCATTTTACTGATGAGAAAACAGAAAAAGGAAGAGGCTTTCCCATGGTGATAGGGTAGATTATGGGCCAGGATATAAACCCAGATAATTTACTAGATAATGAACTTCATAACAAAATGGAGATGAAAGGTTGAGAATTCATTTGTATTTTACAAATAAAATTTTCTATAGCCAATGCAAGAAAAAAAATCTTGCAAATGTCTATGCTGACTTCTAGAAAATCTATACTGCTTTCATATTGGTGATTGTGTTGATTATAGCAAGATCAATGAAGTCACAGACTGGTAGAATCTACAAGGGTAATGAGTGAGTTTAATTAACTATAGCAAACATATAATGAATAAACACTATTTCCCACAAAAACAAATAAAATAAATATTGTCTAATGGAGTTTAATTATGCAAGAGCAAACCATAGAACATTTTTTTGAAAAACTAACTTTTTGATGTTAGAATGTAAATTAAATATAATGGGACTTTAAGGATTCTCTAGCTTCTCTCAATAGCTGGCTCATTGTTTTGAATTCTCCAGATGCTCTTTTGAATTTAGTGGCCTCTTATTTTCACTCTAATTTAACATATAAAATCAAACCATTTTGCTGTATACTTTTCTAATATCACTCTAAGCAAGATCTAATTAAAAGTTACTTACTTGTTTATCTTATTTTCCCTTCAAAGATAAAATATAAGCATCTACCATAATCTGTGTCAGGGTGTACTTTGTGGCAGACAGTATATGAAGTATTTAAAGGGAAGATGTCAAACTGCTATGACATCAAACAACTTTCTAGAGAAGCATTACAGCAGTAGAAAATAATGCCATGGTATATTATATAGTCCTTTAGAATTTATATTGGGCTTTCATAGAGATTATGACTCATGCTTATTAGACATGTTTATCATGTATACATTATATAAGTAACTTATTTATTCAGGTAAGTTATGGAGGAAAGTACCGAGTCACCTTTTACTGTTGGAATAAAACTGTGTGAGGATTAGATTGAGATAATGTATATAAGGAACACAGCATAAGGTCTGCTCCATTGCAGATCTCAAGTAAAATTTATTCGGTATTCAAAGCTGTTATAATTGTAACTGCCTCTGCAGCATGTTTATTTTGAAGTGAATAGTCTTGTTGAAAATAGAAAATGTTACACATATTTGTTTTGATGATGGATATGGCAAAAAACTTGAAAGTAGCATGTGATTTTATTTAAAAAATTGTATATGAAATACTGCAATAGGATCCTTAGAAGAGACAAGGTATTTATTTATATGCAAGCATATCACATATAGGATGCAAAATTACATTTGTATACAAAACTGGAAAGAAAACTACAATGAACTCATCATCAGCTTTAACAAGCTGTCAACTCATGGCTGGTCTTTTAAAATGTGTTTCCTTAACCCGTTCTTCCCTTTCCTCTACCCACGCACATAATTTTCAAGCAAATTGGAGACATCATATCATTAAATAACATTTCAAATAAACTTTGATCCTATTAAATAAGGTAAAATGTGAAAATATAAGTCAATTTTAAAGGATATGAGTCTTACATCAATGTGATCTAAAGAACAAAAACTTGAGAAGACTCATACTATAAACATTAATCTTCTAAAAGAAAAGAAAGAAAACAATAATGATGTCTTATTTGAAGTAAAACTCAAAATTATGGAAATGTTTATTATGAAGCTCTCAAATATATGATTGAAGAAATAATAAAAATTGAATTTTTCAATATTAATATATTTTTTAATGAATATTACTTGAGAACACTATTCATTTAAAAAGTAACAAAATATTAGAATGGTGATCATTAAAAAATCTGGAGACAACAGATGCTGGAGAGGATGTGGAGAAATAGGAACACTTTTACATTGTCAGTGGGTGTGTGAATTAGTTCAACCATTGTGGAAGACAGTGTGGTGATTCCTCAAGGATCTAGAAATAGAAATTCCATTTGACCCAGCAATCCCATTACTGGGTATATATCCAAAGGATTATAAATTTTTCCATTATAAAGACACATGCACACGTATGTTCATTGCGGTACTGTTTACAATAGCAAAGACCTGGAACCAACTCAAATGCCTATCAATGGTAGACTGGACAAGGAAAATGCTGCTCATGTACACCATGGAATACCATGCAGTCATAAAAAAGGATAAGTTCATGTCCTTTGTAGGGACGTGGATGAATCTGGAAACCATCATTCTCAGCAAACTGACACAAGAACAGAAAATCAAACACCGCATGTTCTCACTCATAGGCAGGTATTGAACAATGAGAACACATGGACACAGGGAGGGTAGCATCACACACTGGGGTCTGTTGGTGGGGACTAGGAGAGGAACAACGGGGGGTAGGGAGGTTGGGGAGGGATAAGATGGGGAAAAATGCCAGATATAGGTGATGGGGGGATGGAGGCAGCAAACCACATTGCCATGTATGTACCTATGCAGCAAACCATATTGCCATCTATGTACCTATGCAACAATCCTGCATGATCTGCACATGTACCCTAGAACCTAAAGTACAATTATATATATATATATGAAAAAATAAAAAGTAACAAAATATTTTAACATAAATATTCCAGTTATCACTGGTTCTGTGTTATTTGGTAAGATATAATTCACATTTCTCAAAAAGACAAATGAATCACCAATTAAAGTAGAAATGACTCTTTTTTTCTTTTTTTTTTTTTAAAACGGGGAAAGCGCGAATGCAGTCCCCCACTACGACAAATTATGCAGTCGAGTTTCCCACATTTGGGGAAATCGCAGGGGTCAGCACATCTGGAGTGCAATGGATAAACCTTGCCCTGGGAAAATCACCTTCGTGATCATGGTATCTCCCCTTATATTTTTTTTTGAGATTGAGTTTCACTATTGTTGCCCAAGATAGAGTGCAATGGCGTGATCACCTCAACCTCCACCTCCTGGGTTCAAGCGATTCTCCTGCCTCAGCCTCTGAGTAGCTGAGATTACAGGCATGTGTCACCACACCTGGCTAATTTTGTATTTTTAGTAGAGACAGGGTTTCTCCATGTTGGTCAGGATGGTCTTGAACTCCTGACCTCAGGTGATCTGCCCTCCTCGGCCTCCCAAAGTGTTGGGATTACAGGCATGAGCCACTGCGCCTGGCCGTGACCACTTTTTTAAAAAAATGTATTTTGTTGGGATAATGAGAAATATGCATTTCAAAGAAGATATGTCCAGGTGCATTGGCCCTGCATGGCATTGAACTGAGCTAAGGACTTGGTGCAGGAATAGTCTCTCATAAGCACTGTAGTATATTCACCATTTCAAATGCTAGCAGGATCACAAACTAGCCCCAGAACAACATGCAAAACATTTCTCTCCTATAATAATTTGTATTACTTATCAATTGCTGTGTAACAAATTGCACCAACATTTGGAGACTTAAAACAGCCCACATTTATTATTTCATAGTCTCTGTGCATCAGGAATCTGGACCTAGTTGGGTCCTCTGTTTCAGGGTTTTTCACAAGGCTGCAATGAAGGTGTTGGCTGCAGCCACTTCCAGGTTCATCCCGGGGCAGGGTCTGCTTAATCACTGGTTGCTAGCAGGATTCAGTTTCTCTCTCACTGTTGTAGTGATGGCCTTAGTTCCTCTCTTGGCCAGAGGTTGCCCCCAGTTTCTTGCCATGTGCTCAGGTAAGTCTTTAAAGCTAGCAAGAGAGTTTGCTAGCAAGACAGAAGTCTTACGATTTTTTGTAACTTAACCAATGGAAGTTTTCTATACATTAGAAGTAAGTCACTAGATCCAGCCTACAGTAAAGGTGAGGGCATTATTCAAGGGTGTGGATGCCAGGAGATGCAGATTATGAGGTACCATCTTGGAAGTGGCCTTTACAGACTTCAACCCTCATGCCCCTTTTCTTTCAGCCTTAAGATTTCTCTGTTTGCTGCCATAACCCATGAACTCCTTTGGCCTGAAATCTACTAAACTAAGACATTCACAAATGTAATAATATAAAGGAAATTGTGTTAATATAAGAAAAATTGAGGTTCTTAGGTGGAAATGATAAAATCAAGTCACAGAAGTAGATATAGAACATGACATTCATCCTTATGGCAACGATTTCAGTATAAATCACATGGATTTGTACAAACTAGGTGTGTTGATCAGCACAGAACTTTTTTGTGCTTTGAATGTAAATGTGAACATCTTTTGTGTTTAGAATGTGAATGTCTTCAGGCATGTGTCATCTAGTTCCCTACCAGCCCTTCCCAGTGCTTCTTGGCATCTTACAACTCTGGGTGACTTCTTGGGTTAATATAATAAGTAACCAGCCCAGCCCCAAATCACTGTTAGGACTCTGTGGCATAAAATACCAATTGGCAAGAGTAGTCCAGCTATTCTGTGTATTTGAGATACCCCCATTTCCTAGTCTCTTTATGAAGGAGTCTTTTTAGGACATCTTTAATGCTCTCGAATTGAATATTGAGTAACAGCACATAACTTTCATTGTTATGCTTAGTATAGGTCAGCAAATCCAGATAGTAAATACTTTGGTCTTTGTGGGCCACATACGGTTTCTGTCACATGTTCTTTGTTTTGTTTATAACCCTTTAAAAATTAAAAACCCTCCCTAGCCCCCAGGCTATAAAAAAATAGGCTGCAAGCTGGATTTGACCTATGGGTTATAGTTTCCCAACTCTGTTAGATACATTTTTTGGCCATTTTTTGATGTTCCAAAGCTGAAATGCCATAATCCTCAAATTTGAGACACAGACATACTGCAAAGAGTGATTCAAATTTGCCTAATGAATGTGGTTAATATTATTCCTTTATATTAACTAAAATACTGGTTGAATATCAAACATGATGGTAGTCATGGTGGCCACTTTGTAGGCCACTCTGATCTGGGAATTTACTGTGGGAAATTTGACTGTATTACCCTTGACATAATTTCTTGCCTTTCTTTTTTCTCTATTATTTATGAACTTCTCATTTATAGGATAGTGAACCCCTTGAATTGATGTTATAAGTAAAATTTCAATGTCAAAAAAGAAATAGCACTCTAAGATATGTCCTCTCAGCAGGGCAGTTTACTTCCATAGACAGGTGCGGGGTGCATGGACGGAGCAATGATGGCCAGGCTCGCTTGGACAAGGCAGGTGCCTTATAAGGGGTCATCCCTACTGCTGTGTCGTCCTGTTGACTAGGGTTAGACCACACAAGCTAGACTAATCCTGATTGGCTACTATTTTTTTTTTGAGATGGAGTCTTGCTCTGTCACCCAGGCTGGAGTGCAATGGCATGCTCTCGGCTCACCACAGACTCCGCCTCCTGGGTTCAAGCAATTCTCCTGCCTCAGTCACACCCAGCTAATTTTTGTATTTTTAAGTAGAGACGGGGTTTCACCATGTTGGTCAGGCTGGTCTCGAACCCCTGACCTTGTGATCTGCCCGCCTCAGCCTCCCAAAGTTCTGGAATTACAGATGTGAGCCACTGCACTGGCCCAATTGGCTATTTTTTTTTTTTTTTAAAGAGTAGGGGTCTGAGCTGGAGTGGCAGGGTCGGTGTTTTGGTAGGAAGGACGGTTTCAGGTGGGTCAGAGCAGGTAGATCAGGTAGCCAGGGATGATCAGGTGGCCTGAATGAGTCAAGATGGGGGGATGGGGGAGCAGATGTGAACTACTGATTAGAACCAGTGGAGAAGGTTATTTACTAGAATTACAAGGAAGTTAAACTTTAAAATAGAGAATTACAGAATCAGAGAGCTGAACATGCTGACATACTGACCCTTTGAAGAGAAACTTGGGGTTCACTATAACATTGATTATCTTTTCTATCACATTTCCCACCTATCTTTGTCTTTTGGTCATGCTTTTGGTGAGATTTCTTTAATTTTTTCTCTTTTAATTTCTGTAATGACCTTTAAAGTTACATCTCTAAAAGTTCTTTTTTGTTTTACAAGTATTCATTTTTCATACCACCCTCTTCTTATTTTATACATATAAAATCTTCTCTGATCTGAGGATATTAATTCAAGATAACAGTTTTGAAGAAAACATCAAAAAACTCTCAGTGTGGCTTCCCCACCCCACCCCAGTTATTCTGCTATTTTTTTTTTCCTGTGGACAGTTTACCTCAAATGTCTCATAATGTTTCATTTCATTAACATTTCATAGGGAAGCTCCGAAAAGCAGATTGGAATCTGTGTCTAGTTTAGCTTGAGGGCTTCTCATTCATTCGCTGTTCTTGTTCCAACAAAATAAGTCAACAGAGGTATATCCCAACAGTTACCAAGTTACTCAGAGAAGAAACTGCCAATCTCTTGCCTTAGATAGGAGTTGGGAAGGAGCTTAGCTACCAGCCTTCTATGCATGTGGCAAAGAAGGAGGCTGGAGGAGTTAATTGTATACAATTTTTGTGCTGCCTACAGAAATTCAGTTTTGCCCTCTGCCTCATCCTCACTTTCCTCTGCACTTAGTGTCCCCTAGTCCTGAGTCCCTCCCAGTCCTGATGTGTGAACTGTCACTCTTCATGCCTGCCTTTGTGAGCATGGCTTCCTTACCTTATTAAATCCATACATGTTCCGTTTTCTACAAATTGACTGAACTTGCTTTGCTGTTGCTGTCCCCATTTCCATGTTCCCCTTGTATTTTTCAGTTTAGATCTTATTTTCTCTTTAATGTTCTTTTTAGAGTATTTTTGGAGGAAGATTAGAGGCATAGTTGACTGACCCCATGTATTTATTATGTAATTTGGCTTCCTCTTGTTTCTGCTAATTTTAATTTTATTGGAATATAGTCCTTAGTCATTCTCTTCAATGCAGTCAGTGACTGGTAAATTGTATGATGTTTAATCACTTAGGTTGTCTTTACATTTAAATAATAGTTTGTTTAGCTGAGAAAGATAAAAGATGTTTTTTCTCAGAACTTAGAAGATTCTACTCCGTTATCTTCTAGTGAGATATCTCATTTCCCTCTGACACAAATTATATAAATAATTTATGGTTGTTAGTTGCCAGTGAACAGGAGCTTGAGAAGTTTTCACCAACTTTATGGTAGGAAAGTGTTCAAATAAGTAGGAAAGTTAAAAAATGGTACAGGAAACACCCATGTACCTCCTACCTAGGTAAGCCTTTAGCTATATTTGCTTGATCTCTCTCTCTCTCTCTATGTACATTCTTTTGTATAACTATTTGAAAATAAGTTACAGCCCTCATGAGACTTCAACCCTAATTATTTAGCAAACATCTCCAAAGAATAAGGAAAATCTTCTATTAGCCACAATCCTCTTACTATAACTAGGAAAATTAATACTTATTATTTTATGAGAAATATTTTATATGTTCTTCTCTCCTACTTTTTAGGATTTTTCCTTGACGTTTTGATATTTTACTTTTGTGCGTACTAAAGTTGGAGTTTTCTTTTTCTTAAAAAAAAAGTTAACTTTTTTATTTTATTAAAAACTTTTATTTTAAGTTCAGGGTACATGTGCAGGTTTGTTGTATAGGTAAACTTGTCATGGGAGTATGTTGTACAGATTATTTTATTACCCAGGTATCAAACTTAGTACTCATTAATTATTTTTTTCCGATTCTCTCCCTCCTCCCAACCTCCACTCTCCAGCAGACCCCAGTGTACGTTGTTTCCCTCTTTGTGTCAGTTCTCATTATTTAGTTCCATATGTAAGTGAGATCATGCAGTATTTGGTTTGCTGTTTCTGCATTAGTTTGCTAAGGATAATGGCCTCCAGCTCCATCCATGTTCCTGCAAAGGACGTAATCTCATTCTTTTTTTTATGGTTGCATAGTATTCCATATTGTGTATGTACCACATTTTCTTTATCCAATCTACCATTGATGGGCATTTAAGTTGATTCCATGTCATTGCTATTGTAAATAGTGCTGCAGTGAACATGTGCATGCCCGTGTCTTTGTGATGGAATGATTTATATTCCTTTGGGTATATAGCCAGTAATGGGATTGTTAGGTTGAAAGGTAGTTCTGTCTTTAGGTCTTTGAGTAATTGTTACAGTGTTTTCCGCAATAGTTGGACTAATTTACACTCCCACCAGCGGTGTATAAGCATTCCTTTTTCTCCACAACCTTGCCAGCATCTGTCATTTTTTTTATTTTTTTTATTTTTTATAATAGCCATTCTGACTGGCGTGAGATGGTATCTTTTTGTGGTTTTGATTTGCATTTCTCTAATGATCAGTGATGTTGAGGTTGGCCTCAATATCATCAGTTATATGCTTGTTGGCCACGTGTATGTCTTCTTTTAAACAGTGTCTGTTCATGTCCTTTGCCTACTTTTTTATGGGGTGGGTTATTTTTCTCATAAATTTGTTTAAGTTCCTTATAGATGCTGGATATTAGACCTTTGTCAGACACATAGTTTGCAAATATTTTCTCTCATTCTGAAGTTGTTTGTTTACTCTGTTGATAGTTTCTTTTGCTATGAAGAAGCTGTTTAGTTTACTTAGATCACATTTCTCAATTTTTGCTTTTGTTGAAATTGCTTTTGGTGTCTTTGTCATGAAATCTTTGCCCGTTTCTATGTCCAGAATGTTTTTGCCTAGGCTGTCTTCCTGGGTTTTTATAGCTTTGGGTTTTGCATGCAAGTCTTTAATTTATCTTGAGTTAATTTTTGTATATGGTGTAAGGAGTGGGTCCAGTTTCAGTTTTCTGCATATGGCTTGCCAGTCATCCCACCACCATTTGTTGAATAGGGAATCATTTCCCCATTGCTTGTTTTTGTCAACTTTGTTGAAGATCAGATGGTCATAGGTGTACGACCGTGTTTTTGGGCTTTCTGTTCTGTTCCGTTGGTCTAGTTATCTACTTTTGTACCAGTACCATGCCGTTTTGGTTACTGTAGCCCTGCAGTATGGTTTGATGTTGGGTAACATGATGCCTTGAGCTTTGTTCTTTTTGCTGAGGATTGCCTTGGTTATTTGGGCTCTTTTATCATTACATGTTAACTTTAAAATAGTATTTTCTACTTATGGGAAGAATGTCATTGGTAGCTTGTTAGGAATAGCATTGATGGCTTTGGGCAGTATTGCCTGTTTAACAATATTGATTCTTCCTATTCATAAGCATGGAATGTTTTCCATTTTTTTGTGTCATCTCTGATTTATTTGAAAAGTCCTTTGTAGTTCTCCTTGTACAGATCTCTCATCTCCCTGGTTATCTGTATTCCTAGATATTTTATTTTTTTGTGGCAATTGTGAATGGAATTGCATTCCTGATTTGGCCTTCTATTTGACTCTTGTTGATGTATAGGAATGCTAGTGATTTTTACACACTGATTTTGTATCCTGAGACTTTGCTGAAGTTGTTTATCAGCTGAAGGAGCTTTTGGACTGAGGCTATTGGGTTTTCTAGATGTAGGATTATGTAGTCTGCAAACAGATAGTTTGACTTCTTTTCTTCCTATTTGGATGTCCTTCATTTCTTTCTCTTGCCTGATTGCTCTGGTCAGGACTTCCAATACTATGTTGAATAGAAGTGGTGAGAGAGAGCATCCTTATCTTGTGCCAGATTTCAAGGGGAATGCTTCTAGCTTTTGCCCATTCAGTGTGATGTTGGCTGTGGGTTTGTCATAGATGGCTCTTATTATTTTGAGGTATGTTCCTTCAATACCTGGTTTATTGAGAGTTTTTAATTTGAAGGGGTATTGAATTTTATTGAAAGGCTTTTATGCAACTATTGAGGTAATCCTGTGGGTTTTGTCTTTAGTTCTGTTTATGTGATGAATCACATCTATTTATTTGTGTATGTTGAACCAACCTTGCAACCCAGGGATAAGACCTACTTGATCGTGGTAGATAAGGTTACAATATACTGCTGGATTCAGTTTGCCAGTATTCTGTTGAGGATTTCTGCATAGTTAGGTTGCTAGCTAGACTAATAGCAAAGAAAAGAGAGAAGATTCAAATAAACACAATTACAAATGACAAAGGGGATATTACCACTGACTGCACAGAAATACGGATAACCATCAGAGACTATTATGAACACTTCTGTGAATAAATTCCTGGACACATAAACTCTCCCAAGACTGAGCCAGAAAGAAATTGAATCTGTGAACAGAACAATAACAAGCTCTGAAATTGAATCAGCAATAAATAGCCCATCACCAAAAAAATAAAAGCCTAGGACCAGATGAATTCACAGCCAAATTCTACCAGATATACATAGAAGAGCTGGTACCATTCCTATAAAAACTGTTTCAAAAAATCCTCCCTAATTCATTCTATGAGACCAACAACATCCTTATACTAAAACCTACTGTATACAAAAAAAAAAAAAAAAAAAGAAAAAAAAAAGGCCAAAGTTGGATCTTTCTATGTGATTTCTTTTTAATCTACTCTGCTTGGCCCTTAAGTAGGCTCTTGCCATCTTTTGCAAAACCTTTTTCAGTTCTAGGACATTTTCTTTGATTTTACTACCTCCTCCCTTTGCTCTCTATGCTGTCTTCCTCTGAAACTGCCTCTGCAACTTCTGGATATCCATGCTCGTTCTCTTATTCTTCCTTCCATGCTTTCTATTTCTTAGTTCTTTGGGATTCATTTAGGTAGGATTCCTTAGCTTGATCTTACAGCTCACTAATTTGTTTTTCAGCTTTGTTCATTTTACTGTTTTTTCCACCTCTACCTTTTACATTTCGTAATGAATTTTTGAATTTAGTATATTTCTATTGGAGTCTTTACTGAATACAAAATCTTCCTGAACTTCTCTGGGGACAGAAAAGAGAGGTCTTCTTTTAGACATTTTCTGAAGTTTCATTTGGTTTTCTCTGTTAGCTCAATTTATTCCAGAGTTAGTTCTTTTATTTTGGAGCCTCTATTACTTTCTAGTTTTTCTGCAAGTGTATTGTGATTACTGGTGATGTGATCATCCTTATTTGCATTTCCCTGCCAACCTTTTGGACATACTTTGTTTTTACTGTAATCAGTTGTTTTTATTGTAATCACCTGAAAAAGGCATTAGTCATACCTGTGAGTTACTAGGGCTGGATTTCTAAGGAATGTGTAGTATGTCTCTCACAATTATTCTTCTGAGGATCAACAGGGGAAGCAATTATCCATCACTTCCTGACCCTCACTGATCAAAGGTTCACCCACAGGTTTCCAATGCCCCTCAGCTTCTGGACTGCAAATGCATGCACATGGAATGGTCTTCTATGTCTTACACTGCAGCAATGTGAAGCCCTTGGGCAGAGAGCATGAGCCCTTGAGGTTATGTTAATATCACGTGAGACAGAGGCTTCATGGAACTATTTGTCACAACTGTAGCTGAAATCAAAGGTGAGACTGAGAAGGTCTAAAGAAGGTATTAGTGGCACCTGGATCAGAATATGAGCTAGGAAATTTCAGGCAAAAGATGTTATCCTTTCAGTCATGGTCCCTATGAGACACCAGAGAATCTTAAAGCAAAGGAAGTTTCTGCTTGCAGTTACCTGACATCATAAGGACAATAACATATCCAAATGAGCCTCAAGTGCACAAGCTCTCACAGTACTTTAAACTTGATTAGACCAGAATATTCAAACACCACTTCATTTCTTCTCATTGACACGTTTGGAATTGGCTCCTAATTTCAGAGTCTATCCAACACGAGCCATTCACAACACAATTGTGAGGCAGTGGACCAGCATTAGGAGGTGTGGAAGTAACTAGTGGCACACACTATACTATCTTCACCTCCAGTGCAGGGACGTTTGTCCTTGGAAGTCTCTCAAAGACAAAAAGTCTTTACTCCTCGTGACTTTTAAGCACCTTCCCAAAAGTACTGACAGACCTGGACTTTACTTGACATCTCAGAACAAGATGATAAATTTCAATCCTTATTAGATCTGATAAATATTAATATTATGTATGTTATTCCTGTTTACTAAGGGAAATTATTTTCTGACAATAGTGATGTTTTTAAGTTATTAAGTTTTTACAAAATAACTTCATTTTATAAATAAACAATAACAGAAGGTTACTATGTAATTGAAACCAGGACAAAAAAGGGAAACATTATCAGAAATTTGCCTCTAACTCCCAATTGTTATAGAAAGCTTCCACAATTTCTACTATTTCCCTTTTTAAAAAAATGTTATTGCAAGAGCAAAGACAGCCAGCAGAGAAATAATTCTTTCTTTCTTTTTTTTTTTTTTTGAGACAGAGTCTCACAGTTGCCCAGGCTGGAGTGTAATGGCACGATCATCACTCACTGTAGCCTCAACCTCCATGGGCTCAGGAGATCATCCCACCTCACCCTCCTGGGTATTTGGGACTACATGTATGTGCTATGATGCCCAGATAGGTTTTTGTATTATTATTATTTTTTGTAGAGACGAGGTTTTGCCGTGTTGCCCAGGCTGGTGGTCTCAAATTCCTGGGCTCAATTCATCTGCCCACCTTAGCCTTCCAAAGTGCTATGATTACAGGCATGAGCCACCATGCAGATGGAGAAAAGGCTTTCATGTACTAGAATATTTGAGGAATAATCGGTGACTATGTTAAGGATATGATGTAAATAGTGAAGGAGAAGGGAGCTACAAGCTGACTTCAGATTTCAAGCGTGGGTTAATAAAGGTGAGTATTGATATAGCCAGTTGATATTGGGTATGGAGAAGGGATAAGGAAAAGGATGCACAGTAGTGGGAAGACATTCATTTAAGAAACATTAGATTTAGGTACTTCTCAAAAAGTAATAATCAGTTTCATCTGGCTGGTAAAAAGTTTGTCCATAGTTCAAGAGGCAGAAGGAATTGAGATGAAAATAAAGATATGAAGTCAAAAGCACACTGATGATAGCTAAAAACGACATGAATTAATTTTACTTGTTCTTTGTGTGTATCAAGGCAGAGAACTGAGAAAAGATCCCAAATTAAAGAATGTATTAGTCTGTTTTCATGTTGCTGATAAAGACATACCTGAGACTGAGTAATTTATAAAGAAAAAGAGGTTTAACAGACTCACATGTCCATGTGGCTAGGGAGGCCTCACAATCATGGTGGAAGGCGAAAGGCATGTCTTACATGGTAGCAGACAAGAGAGAAATTTGTGCAGGGAAACTCCCCCTTATAAAACCATCAGTTTTCATGAGACTTATTCATTAACATTAGAAAAGCATGGGAAAGACCCACCCCCATGATTCAATTACCTTCCACCATGTCCCTCCATGACACATGGGAATTATGGGAGCTACAACTCAAGATGACATTTGGGTGGGGACACAGCCAAACCATATCAAGGAATATCTGAAAGAGACTCCACTTGTAGAAATAAGAATAGAAATAACAAAACAGTGTGTTTTGGAAATCAAGAGCATATCAAATTTTAAAAAGAAAGAGAGGCCAGTTGTAGTGGCTCACACCTGTAATCCCAGCACTTTGGGAGGCTAATGCAGGAGGACCGCTTAAAGCCAGCAGTTTGAGACCAGTATGGGCAACACAAAAAGACTCCATCTCTACAAAAAATTTGTAAAACTAGCTGTGCATGGTGGTGGTACATGCCTGTAGTCCCAACTACTCAGTAGGCTGAGGCAGGAGGATCACTTAGAGCCCAGGAGTTTGAGGCTACAGTGAACTGTGATGGTGCCACTGCACTCCACCCTGGGTAACAGAGCCAGACCCTATCTCTTAAAAACGCAGGGGGATAGACAATGCCATATAAAGTAAAGAGATATAACTAAAGATACAAACTAAAATATAAACTAAGATATAAGATATAAACTAAGATACAGACTAAAAATGATTAAATTTGGCTGTAATGTTATTATGGACCCCAACAGAGCAATTTCAATAGTGTGCTGAGAATGGGAGCCAGAATTCAGCAGAAGTGCAAACGCCAGATAAGGTTGTCTGGTTTTATCTCTTCTTCCTGGTTAATCTGAACTTGTGGGATTAAAACATAGCTCTTGGAGAATGAAATTAAAGGGAAGGTATTTGTTTTTATTTCTATTTTGGTGCGGGAGTAAAAGTAAAGGAGCAGATGGGGAAGAAGAGATTGAATATGTAGGGGGGATAGTGGATAACTGAAGGTTGTGCATGGGGCCCAGGGCTGGGTGGTTTGCTGTCACTGTTAAACCAGAGGAAAAGAGGTAAAAATAGATGGCGGTAAATACATTTTTGGATGGATAGTTCAGAATTAAAAAAAAAAAAAAGAAAACACGCACAAGCAAACGAATCATTGAATACTTTAAGCAAAATCTAGAGAGAGGTTACGATGAAAAAAACTGTGAGAACAGGGAAGCAGGAGACTGGGTTGGATTGCGATTTTTTTTTTTTTTTTTTTTTTTTTTAAGAAAGAATCACACAATCATACCAAGGCTGGAGTGCAGTGGTGCGATCTCTGCCTGAGTGAGTAGCTGGGACCACAGACACATGCCACCATGCCTGGCTAATTTTTTTTATTTTTCGTAGAGATGGAGTTTCACCATGTTGGCCAGGCTGGTCTTGAACTCCTGGCCTCAAGTGATCTGCCTGCCCTGGTCTCCCAAACTGTTGGGATTACAGGCATGAGCCACTGCACGGGGCTGGATTGTGAATTTAATGGAAGAGAAAGGCTGGTCTAGATTTAGAAGAGTCATTGAATGGAACAGAAGGGAAATTTTACCATGAGCAAGTAACAGGGAGAAAGGACATGAAAAGTGAGCAAAGGACATGAGCAAAGGCCACCATGACTGGCCTCTCTTTCTTTTAAAAATTTGATATGCTTTTGGTTTCCAGAAAACACTATTTTGTTATTTCTATTCTTATTTCCTTTTCTTTTGTTTTTTGTTTTTTGTTTTTTGTTTTGAGACAGAGTTTCACTCTTGTTGCCCAGGCTGGAGTGCAATGGTGTGATCTCGGCTTGCTGCCCGGGTTCAAGTGATTCTCCTGCCTCAGCCTCCCGAGTAGCTGGGATTACAGGCATGTGTCACCATGCCTGACTAATTTTTGTATTTTTAGTGGAGACAGGGTTTCTCCATGTTGATCAGGCAGGTCTCAAACTCCTGACCTCAGGTGATCCACCCGCCTCGGCCTCTCAAAGTACTAGGATTAGAGGCATGAGTGACTGCACCTAGCCTCTATTCTTATTTCTATCAGTGGGCTCTCTTTCATATATTCTTTGATGGGGTTTGGCTGTGTCCCTGCCCAGTTTTCAAAAGAAGACATACAAGTGGCCAACAAAAATATACAAAAATGCTCAACATCACTAATAATCAGAGAAATGCAATTAAAACCACAATGGGATGCCATTTTACAGCAGTCAGAATGGCTACTGTGAAAAAGTAAAACATAACAGATGACAAGGATGTAGAAAAAAGGGAATGTTTATACACTGTTGTTTGGACCTACAACCTCTATGGAAAACAATATAAAGATTTCTCAAAGAACTGAAAATAGAACAGCCATTCAATTCAGTAATCCCGCTACCAAGTATCAACCCAAATAAAAAGAAATCATTGTACAAAAATGATATCTGCACTCATTTGTTTGTTGCAGCGCTATTCACAACAGTAAAATCATGAAATCAATCACATGTCCATCAATGTTTGATAAGATAATGTGCTACGTGTGTATTCTATACCATGGAATACTACTCTGACATAAAAAAGGGATGAAATCATATGTTTTACAACAACATGAATGGAAGTGAAGGCCATTATCCTAAATGAAATAACTCAGAAACAGTCAAATACTATATGTTCTCATTTATAAGTGGGGGCTACACAATATATCCTGGTAACAAAACTGCACTTGCACCCCCTAAATCTATTTTTTTAAACAGCCAAAAAAAAAAAAAAGTGCCAATAGGAGGTGCCCATGGCTCTGTGAGGACAGAGACCCGGAAGTTTGGTTTCATCAATTTGCAGGGTCGCTTGACTTTCTCTAGGAGTGCTCAGTCCTTTTTCAGGAAGAAAAATTGGATTGTTTTTAGTCTTTTGTCCAAAGGTCAGACAATATTCAGAGTGAGTGTGGCAGGAGGATAGGATGTAAGTAAACTGAGGTACTGGTGAGAAGGGAGAGAGATCAATCATCAGGTTCAGGTAGGTTGTAAAGCTACTAGTGAGATGGCACGTACAGTGGGGTCAGGGGAGATGAGGTGTCAAGGAGGGGAGGGCTCTGGGAGTAAAGTCAAGGTCAGAGGGAAGAAAATTCTCTGAGAAGTGGAAGGTCAGGAGCTTGTGGTGAGAGTCTGAAACATTGTAATCTAGGATTTCTGGAGCCTAAGCACATTCTTGAGGCCAGCATTGAACCAGACTGGTCTTTGAGCAGAGAGGAGAGAGAGAATCAAATAATTATTTCTATCACTTTTAACTGTATCTTCATCAATGTCCCAGATCAATACAGGGGGATAAAGCAATGCAGTGGTTATGAACTCACAGCTCACAAAACTCAGTGGTGATTCTTGTCCCTTTTATCTTATCATTTAAGGGAAATCTAGTTAAAAGTGGTCATTAATCAGAGCCTGGGAAGTGCTGACTATTTGAAAGGGTGGAAAAGCTAATTATTAGACATGCCCTCAATCACCACTCAAGCATAATGTGACTATGAGCCATCACTGGTGGGAATATTTTCAAGGTGCTTGTACCACAGGAAATATCATATTACATATTTATTTCAATGTATTTTAACAAAATGCCATGCAATGGAATAATTTGATACTAGGTGTAATGTTTAAAGATACGTCAAAGACAGGATGACTTAGCCTAGAGGTTATGAAACACTATGGAAAAAATGGAAATCTTGGGCTGTTCTCATTAGCTATTGTGGATAACCACTATATTTCCCAATGTGCAAAGTATGCAAATTGTGGAAGATTCTCAAAAATTTTTTTGGAAAATGGCAACAAGAAAGTAGATAAATAATTTTTCCTGCAGGGCAAATCATTAGGCTTTACCTTGGTTTTCTGCTGTCTCTTAATTGTATCACCTACAACTTACATAGAAACTAAAGGATACATACACAATTTCTGTTTTTGTTACATATTTGTCATTGTTGAAAGCTTCATTAAGTTTTTTCACTGCAAAAGGATATGACCTTGGAATCCTGAAAGAGTAAAAACTACTCTGGCATTCTTGGATCACTTTACAACCTTATTCAGATTTTCTTTTTTTTTTTTTTTCTTAACTTTTATTTTAGGTTCAGGGGTACATGTGCAGGTTTGTTATGTAGATAAAGTTGTGTCACAGGTGTTAGTTGTACAGATTATTTCATTACCTAGATACTAAGCCTCGTACCCAAGAGTTATTTTTCAGATTTTCTAGCCTCTTTCTACAGAATTGGTGCTCTGACCTTAGGAAGGAAAGGGAAAAGTTTTACAACTGAAACAAGATCCATTGCCAATCTAAGCGACTTTTTAATGTACCTTGAACTGGGCTGGTGAAGTTCAGTAATCAGAATGATAAAAGCATCCTTTTCTTTGCCTTGCTGGTTTAGAGTGTTTATGTACTCTATGGGTTTAAGTTTTTAAAAAGCTCACCCTTGCACTTCAGTTTTCTGTTTCATCAGCAACATTTAGCTGAACTGGCCTAAAATATGCCTTCTGATAGAATGAGGTATCCTCCTAAGTACTTTCCCCAAATTCTGCTGCTTAATCAAGGGCGTATACATTTTCTTAAAAAGACACTGTGTGACCAGTCGAACGTAAATGTTTAAAATTCAGAAACCCAAGAGCGCAGCCTGCTTTGATTTAGTTTGCAACTTTCCTGCTGCAAAACTGCCTCAAGCAATGTAATACAAGTTCCAGCCAACTTCATTTTTTTTTTAATAAGAGAAAATAAAAGTTAAAAATAAAAAAGCATGTTATAAGTGCTTCTTAAACCATCTCAGGATCACAGAAGGACAGAAATAAATAGTTGGCTTTGATAAACCCAAAGCGGTGGAATGGTGACAGGAATTGATTGAGAAGCTGGTGACAGACTTCTAGAACCTTTGTCCTTATGTGCTCATTAACACTACACACACTAAATTTCTTTTAGTTTTTCTGACTCCAAAATGTTAGCCTTGCTCAATTTATTATTTCCAGTTGCCCTGGGACATTTTTATTTACAGAAATTGATTTAGTCCCAGTGAGCTCCAGATATGGAACAGAATTTACATAATCTCTTCCCTACCTGGAGCTCACTGGAACTAAATTGGAATACATCTCTGCTCACCTCAATCCTACCCCAAAGATAACTTGATAACATAGTTTCTATTCCAAAGAAGAAAGGCCATTTAATTAAAGAGGCTTTAAATTGTACATTTCTCTGGCTCTTAACACAGTCTGGTATTTTCTTTGTAGAACTCCGAGGGAAATTCATTCAGTGAGACAGAGCCATTGGGCACAGTGAGCACTGAGGCAGACATGTTATTTCTGAAGGAAAATCCTCTCCTCAGATAGTTCAGAAAGGGAGGGAGAGCTTTAATGTTTGTCTTGTGGTTCTGTTTTGCTTTACTGCACTTTGTAATAAACACTCTGGTCGAAAGACCAAGTTCTGATGAAGTGGCACAAAACTGCATGTCATCCCATAGTCTTAGAAAAGAAGGTCGCTGTGTTTTTATTTTGAGCATACCATAACATGGGATCCCATCACAATCTTTGAAAATTGAATTATAACAACACACAACTGATGTTTGGATTGCCTATAAACCACAATAGAATAGCCACAATGCCAGCAAGTTTCCTTCCTTCACTTCAGCCAAGTGTTCTAAAAGCTATATCCTGGAATTGTATTGTAGAATAGCAATGATTTCTGGAATAAAAATGGTTTTAGAAGAAAATGACTGATTAGTTCTAATGCAGCATGGGGTGCCTTAGACAGAAATTTTAGCTGTTTTTACACCCCAGTAACCAACTGTGAAATAGAGGCCAAATCATTTAGAGCCCTCCATTTAACGGATGAGAAGGTTGATGTTGAAGGCAATGAGCTTCCTTACCTATAAATGAAAAAAATCAAAAGCTTGAATTTGATGATCCATTAGACCTTTCTATAATTCTAAACTTTTTCTTTTTGCATTGGGAGGGGTTCCATTACTGGTGTAAAAATTATTGCTCAGTACCCTCCACTTTAGAAATAAATGACTTCTCAGTAAATCTTTTTTTTAATTCATGGGAAAATTAATAAATTAATAATATGTACTAACAAAAATGATTTGCTTGCTAATTACCTCTAGAATTGATTGAGAAGAAAGGATGTGCAAGTCTGCTTCCTGGGAGATTTTAGAGACTAAGATACAGGCACATCTCATGACCAGCGAGAGAGTAATCAGACTCCTAATGGTAACCATGAAGCAAGGCTCAGGAGTTAGGCAGTATTTACTTATCACTTGTTGCCATGGATGTTCATCAGGACACTTTTTCCTCTCCTACAGAGGGCCAGAGCTGCTGTGATGGTTTCAGAAAAATAAGAGCCAATCCTTGAGGATGGGCTGCTTACAGGCTGATGGGAAGTAAGCTGGGAAGCACTAGAAGATGATGTATAGCTTATTTCCATTCTGACTTTGGATTCTTTGTGAACAGCTCTCTCTGGTTAGTTGAGAATTGACTATATGTCTGTATTAATATATGTCCAGAACAAATTGGACAATTCATCAAGGTCATTTCCAGCTTGGTCATTTCATGATCCTCAAATCCAAGTTCAGTTAGCATTTTCTTCATGTATATTCTTCAGCTCAATTCTCTACTTACAGATACAGAAATATTTCCCTGAGAAAGAACATTGGTATAGAGTGAAATTATATGAGAAACATCTGTTACTGAATTGGAAACTTTAACTTTCATTTTCTGTTCAATTGTACATACCCCTAGCTCTATAATAAATGATAATGACACCAATTATTTTTTAAGAAATAATTTGTAGATTATTCTCTTGGGATTGAGCTGCTGAGGAGGTTTCACCCGATTCACATCCAAGTGTATGAAACCAAAATACACTGCTTTAATCCATCCAAGGTGATTTAATCCATGCAGAATAATTCTCCAGGTAGTAGAGGATTTTCGGGCATTAATATTATAGCTTGTGTTTGCAACAAGGTCAGGTGTTGCCATAAAGGAATGTTAGTTACTCCTTGTTGGATTAAAAAAGGGGATGGTCATTGGGATAGAGATGGAAAGGAAGTTCTTTCACTGTGGGGATGATTAAAGAAGAGGTAATCCCGGGAAATTGCATGGCTAAGACTGAAAACCCCTCCAAATTCAGCCACCCTGGGGGATCTTATAAAAATTGCTTTATATATAAACTTAAATAATGTCTTAATTATAAGACTGAAGTTGTGGGTGGACCAAGCCTACAATGGCATAGAAGTATCATAGTTGAAGGTGCCACCACGGAGACATTTCTTCTCCCTATGGAGAAACTACCACAGACAAGAGATGGATGACAGTGGTGCTTGTAGATCGCTAAAGCACACCTCTGTTGTATTCACCAACCACACAATGGCTGGTACTCAGCAACAATACTGTACAGCAGGGACCACACCTGGGTGGCTATGTTCCCTGTGTTTCAACAGCGACACCGTGTGGCAGCAATTATATAAAAGAGTGACTTTCATCACCGACAGAACAGGTGTTCTGCTTTTCTTTCAGGATGACATTTAAGCATCCCTGGGAGATATGAAACTCTCCTAGGAAGGAGGATCCTAGGGAAGGAAGAGAACAAATGACTATAATCCAAATAGACCATGCCACTATCTGAAAGGGACCCTTTCCTTCCCTCCTTTTCAAAAAGATGATAAAGACATACTTATTTCCTTCCATCAGGAATTATCTCTTCACTCAACAGAGAAAATTAATCAATTTGAGGCCTCAGAAAGATCCAGTATGAATGGCAAAGCAATTCTACAGCTCAAAACTTTAATGCCAACTCTATTCCCCAAATAATCTCTTTGCAATAAGGGCCTTGGAGTAGAAGCTAAAAGCTTAGGCTTTGCTTCAGACCTACCTGGGATTAAGCCCAGGTTTGCTACTTTCTATCTATGACTTTGGAAAAGTTATTCAACTTTAGGCCTCACTGTTTCTACATGTGAGATGAGAAAGAAACAACACACCTCACAGAGAGATTTTGAGAACCTAATACATTTTTTAAAAAAACTTTTTTTCTCCCAGGCTGGAGTGCAGTGGTGCGATCTCAGCTCACTGCAACCTCTGCCTCCTGGGTTCAAGTGATTCTTCTGAATCAGCCTCTATAGTAGCTGGGATTACAGATGCACACCATGACACCTGGCTAATTTTTGTATTTTTAGTAGAGACGGGGTTTGGCCATGTTGGTCAGGCTGGTCTCGAACTCCTTAACTCATGATTCACCTGCCTTGGCCTCCCAAAGTGCTGGGATTACAAGCATGCACCACCGTGCCTGGTACTAATCATATAGAGTTTTTATACTAGTGCTGGATCCAGTAAGCTGACATTTGCTGGATGCCGTAATACTTTTATCTTTTAGTAGTGTTTGGCTGTTTACTTTGCTCTTGGGTCCTCTCTTACTTTCATTAATTCAAGAGTTTTGTATAATCCTGTAACCAGGTATTGATTATTGTATGACTTATTCTGTTTTAACTTTACATCTACATTTCTGAAGTGCACTCCAACATGAAATTATATTTTTGTTAGTATTTTAGAATAAATGACCATTGCTTGAAAGTTCTGGTGAAGTGCAAGGATCACAAAGTTAAATACCTCCAGAGACCAGGCAGGAATATAATTAATTAAAGCACATGAGATGAGAAGCAGCAGTAGTGCCTGATATAAAGAGTGTCTTTTCCCTCTGTGAGAGCAGCCTCGTCCCATCAGGTGACTGTTAGCAGATAGAGAAAGACTTAGTGTTACCAGGTCTTCTGTTTTCCAAAAAAAGCAAGAAAGAAAATTTTATTGTGTAGAATTCTCTCATCTTCATTATTGGCCAGTCATCCAGATATTTGAAAACACGATGGACCAATCAAGGCATATTTGTGAGCCGTGTCCAGGCCCTGCCAATTTGCAGCCTCTACATGACTTTCCCTGGGAGATACAACTTTGGATGAATGCCACCTAGTGGTAAGAATTGTAATTAAGAGACAAAAACATGCTTTACAGTGTATGATTCCAAGGCTAAGTATGAAATGGTGATGGTTATCTTCTAATCTTTTCTTAAGTTATTAGCCATAAATGCCAGTGGAGTCCATTGACATCTTTAATCACAAACAGTGGTGCCATACTGTATTTCACTCTCATGACCCTAATGGCTGCAGAAGGGCTGCCCAGTAGTGCATTTCTAAGATCTCTTGTATTCCAGTCTACGGTTTCTGGGGAATCTGTTTTCAAAACTTTGGATCATTTGCTGTTGGGAACTACTCTCCCAAATCTACGTTCTAATTTTTACCTTGTCTAGAACTGACATAAGGTAGAGATGAGGGAAATGGAAAGAAATCATGGAGTTAATGATGGGTGAGACATGAAAAACAACTTCTGTACCACCTTTGTTCAATTCCTTTTCTTTTACCTGTGCTAGCTTCTGAGGCTGAGTTTTCTTGTAACATCATTTATGTTAGTTTGTTTCTTCATATCCTAAAATATCTCTTTGCATATCCGTAAGGCACAAAATTATGGCCTTCTAATAAACCAGAGGTCAGCAAATTATAGCCTGTGGGCCAAATATGGCCTGATGCCTGCTTTTTGAATAAATTTTTATTAGGGCACAGGCATCCTCATTTGTTTACATGTTGTAGATGCCTTATTTCTAGAATCACAGAGTTGGGTGGTTGTAACTTATGACTTATAAAGCCTAACATGTTTACTATCTGGCCCTTTACAAAAAGAAATTGCTAGCCCCTGCAGTAAGATTTTTTAAAACATGGTTTGCATAGTATATGTTTTCTTATCTTTTTGCTTATAATCTTTTGGTATACTCATATTTTAAGTGTGCCTTCTTTAAACAAAATATTGCTGGATTATATTTAATCCAATCTTAATTTTTATTTAACTGGCCAATTCAGTTGAACTAGTATATTCAGGTTTATTTTTGCCATCCTATTTTGTGGTTTTAAGTAATATTGTTTTCCTTCATACTTCATTTTTTTTTTCTTCTTTTCAAGGTTTTAATAGTTTTTTTGGGCAAAAATTCATATTACCCAATGATATTTTGGAGGGTTTATATTTCATTTCTATTATTTGAATAAACAGTCTTCAACATTTAATGTGTACACATGACTTTGCAAAGTTCAGTGTTACTTTTATCCTTCACCTGGAAAGTACAGATTCTTAGAAGACTTGAATAACACATTGCCTCAGAGGTAACATATTATTATTTCCCTATTTTAGTCCTGACTTATTTTTATATTCATGAAACAATTTGTAAACAATAAATGAATATTTTATGTAGTCAATTGTTGTTGATTTTGACCCTGGTGTTTGTCTGTTCCTTTATTTACCACTGTTTCTTGCTTCTTTGTTCTTCCTTTAGGTTGTATTTCCTTTTGCTGGAAGCACATCTTTTAGAAGATGTTTACGTGAAGGTCTACTATATATGAAATTGGAGTTCTAGAAGGGGAGAAGACAAGATGGGGAAGAAACAATATTTCAACAAAATCTCAATAATTTGCCAAGTTTGACCCAAAACATCAAGCAGTTGGTTTAAGAAGTATATAAGCCCAAGCTGGGTAAATACAATGAAACCACACTTTGGCACATCAGATCAAACTGAAGCAAATCAAAACAGTAATAAAATGTTGAAAATACACATTACCTTCAAACCAGCTACAAGAAGGTAAACAGCTAATTTCCTAAAACAAATTATGGAAGCCAGAAAACAATTTAATGACATCTTTAATGATAAGATTACTGCCAACTTAGAATTCTCTGCCAACCTAAACTATACTCCAGAATTGAAGGTGAAATAAAGATATTTCTAGACAAAATAAGCCTGAGAGGTTTCATCACTGACAAATATTACAGTAGGTACTACAGGATTCTTTTAGGCAGAAGGAAAATGATCAAGAAAGAAATACAGAAATGGAGGAGGAAAAAGTAAATCAGTGATGTTGGTAAATACATAGATATATTAAAAAATTTAACTATTCAGTATATGTTGAATAGTTTTAATTCAACGTAATTTAATATATGTTGAATTAAAATGCATGACAATAACATAAAAAGCTAGTTAACAGAATTAAAAATTATAACATTTTCTCATTGCCTATAAAGTGATAAGAATCCAGGTCTAAATATGTCTAAAACAGCTCTTTAAATATAATATGTAACTTAATTGGCACCCTTTTTCTTCTGCCCAGAGGTATAGGAAACAAAGGATGTTTTACAACTGATGGCATCAATAAAATATGATTCACAAAGTCTGCCACATAAAGTGATGACTTAAAAAATATAAAGCATTCCTTCTTTATTCTGGACTTGGAGCTGGCTGTCTATTACTAAACACTGGTTATATTGTAACATTTGGAAAGCATAAGTAACTTACATCAAGCATCAACTAATGGATTCCTCTATTTCCATTCTCCTATTTGTTTTTCAGGTGTGTGATTCTTATATACACGTTCTTAGTAGCGGAGCAGCTGGAATGAAATATTAGTGTGCATAGGATAGTAAGATTCTATAATTTACATCCATAATAGGATATCCTGTAACTTTGTTGACAAATTTGTCACACTTCTATTTTAAAGTCCAGCTTCTGTTCAATTCTGTCCCATTGTGCAGTAAGCATCCATTGTAAGGGAGAGTCTTGTTTGTAAACTATATCCAGTGGCTGTGATTACATCCATTCATAATTACGCAGATCTCCTGGCCCAAAGTGGCAAAAGGAAGACATGAATGATACCTACAGGATCTCAATGACATAATGAGTACCCTATATCTGCAGTGCAAGGTAGGTTGCATAGCAGGCCAGCTCCTTTGGACTCAACCATATTGCTATCACAGAGGAAGGCTTGGGGCATAAACCTGATAGTTTTGGTTTTCTACAGTCTCAATCTAATGTTTCATTCCTCTGTCCTTGCTTATTTTATCCTCATTAGGTTCACACAGAGTTTAAATTTATTCTCCACCCAAAAACCCACAGGAATCAAGCAAATGTGTTTTGATGGATTTCTGTAGTTTCCTTTCAGAACCAGATGTTGGACAGCAGCCATCTTAGAAAAAAACACTTGCTCGATGAGGCAGGTTAAAAAGGGAAGGAAGTTTGAAAAAGAAATCAATTGAAAAAAAGTTGCTCAGCATAGTCATATATAAGAAATTCATTTAGATACTAGATATTAACATTTCAAAGATTCAAAGTGCATAGTCACTGGAAGCAACATGGAGCCCCACTCACCAAGGTCAGCCTGGCCACAGCCACTGATGAATGCCCAATTCTGCCAGCAGCAGAAGCCCGCACTGAGTGCTTGAAATGACATCATTCTCCAGGTGCACTGTGCATCAGAGAAAAGGAAATAATTAGACCTTTTGAAGATTACTGAACACTGGCTCTAAATTGATACTAATTCCAAGAGAACCAAAAGTCAATGTGGTCACCCCTGTGGCACTGCAGGGTACAGTACCCTTCCCAATGCTTTCATGGGCTGACATTGAGTGTCTGTGGCTTTTCCAGGTGCACCAGTCAGAGTAGGGGCTTGTAGAAGTCAGGTGATCAGTGGGGTTTAGCTTAGATCCACTCCACAGTGGGCTGAGTGTACCCCTGCCTCCATCCTGTGGTTATTTCCACAATTCTAGAATGCTTAATTCAAATAATCATATGGAGTAAATGACAGAATTCCCAGCCATTCTTATATGTTAGTGGCATCAGAATTGCTAGGAGGGCTTGTTCAAACACAGATTGTTGTGTTTCTGATTCTATAGGTCATGAATAGTATCCAGGAATTGCATTTCTGACAAGTTCTGAAATGATACTGATGTTGTTGGTACAGGTGTCACTCTTTAAGGAAGACTTATTTGAGCCATGGAACTAATTAAATATTTGACTTTTGTGTTAATTGCTTGCCATAAGTATATGAGACTACAGAGATGCTATTTGGAACATAAGTGATAAGATCATTTTAGTCCTCTATCTATACATGCAAGAGTGAAAATTTCAATTTCACGCAAAACTCTACATTACATTTTTTATTCTACCCCCATATTTTATGTTTTTTGATGTTACAGTTTAAATATTTTATATTGTGTATCTATTAACAAATTATTTTAGGTATAGTTATTTTAATAGTTTTGTCTGTTAACCTTTATTCTAGGGATACAAGTAATTTATATACCACTATTACAGTATTAGGGTATTCTGAATTTGAGTAATCATTTTGCTAGTGAGTTGTGTACTTTCATATGTTTTTATGTTACTAATTATTATCCTTTAACTTCAGCTTGAATAATTCCCTGTGGCATTTCTTGTAAAGTAGGTCTATTGGTGATGAGCTCTCTCAGTTTTTGTTTATCTGGAAAATTCTTTATTGTTCCTTCATTCTACAGGATAACTCTGCCAGGTAAAGGATTAGCTTTTTGTTTTTTCTCTTCTCCTTCTGAAATTCCTATAACATAAATGTTAGTTATTTGAATCGTGCTGCATACACTCCATAGGCCTTCTTATTCCTTTTCATCGTTCTTTTGTTTTTTCCCTCTGACTGGATATTTTCACATTCCTTGTCTTTTACTTCACAGATTCTTCTGCTTGATCTAATCTGCTGGTGGTGCTCTCTGTTGAATTTTTAAAATTTCATTTTCCGTATTCTTTAACTCTAAAATTTTTGTTTGGTGCTCTTCATTTCTCTCTGATGATTTTATAGCTTTGCTTGTATATTGTTTTCTTAATTTAATTAAGTTGTCTGTCAGTGTTTTCTTGCAGCTTGTTGAGTTTCCTTATAGTAATTTTGAATTATTTGTCATGTACCTCATAGATTTCCATTTCTTTGGAGTTAGTTGTTAAAATATTATTGTGTTCTCTTGGCAGTGACATGTTTCTTTTTTTATGTTTATATATATTTAGATACATTTATAATTACTATAATGTTACAATTACCTATAGTATTCAGTACAGTAACGTATTTATGGGTTTATAGCTTAGGGGCAATAGACTGTACCATATAGCCTAGTTTATAGTAGATTATGTCATCTAGGTTTGTGTAAGTACACTTTACGATATTTGAATAACAACAAAATCACCTAATGATGCATTTCTCAGAAAATATTCTCATGTTAAGTGACACATGACTGTAATAGAAAAAGAAGAGATAAAGAAACACTTCCTAATTTCTATGAGACCAATATTTTTCTAATGCCAAAATCGAATATATCACACACATAAAACTACAGGCCCCAGATCCTTATAGACATATATACCAAACTACACTAGCAAACTGAATCTAACTGATTCTGAAAAGATTGTTTATCATGACCAGATGAATCTTTCCAAGAATGAAAGGGTGTTTCAATGTAAGAAAATCAGTTAGCATAATATATGTCACATTAATAGAACACATAAAAATCACCACGATTATCTCAGTTGATTCATAATATTTTTTTTTAATTTTTTTCTTTTTTTCTTGATAATTGTATTAGTCTGTTTTCATGCTACTAATAAAGACATACCCAATACTGGGAAGAAAAAGAGGTTTAATTGGACTTACAGTTCCACATGGCTGGGGAGGCCTCAGAATCATGGTGGGAGGCAAAAGGCACTTCTTACACGGTGGCGATGAGAAAATGAGGAAGAAGCAAAAGCAAAACCCTCTGATAAACCCATCAAATATAATGAGATGTATTCACTATCAAGAGAATAGCGTGGAAAAGACTGGGCCCCATGATTTCATTACCTCCCCCTAGGTCCCTCCCACAACACATGAGAATTCTGGGAGACACAATTCAAGTTGAGATTTGAATGGGGACAAAGCCAAACCATATCAGTAATGTTCTTTGATGTACAAAGTTTCTAATTTAAAATAACATTCAATTTATCTATTTTTTCTTCTTTTTTTTTTTGTACCGTTTATAAGAATTGACTGCCAAATCCAATGTCATGAAAATGTATTCCTCCTAAATTTTCTCTTGAGTTTTACAGTTTCAACTCTTACATTTAGGTTCTTGATCCACTTTGAGTTCATTTTTGCATATGGTGTGAGGAAGAAATCAAACTTTATTGTTTTACATGTAGTTATCCAGTTGCCCCAGCACCATTTGTTGAAGAATTATTTTTTCAGAAAAAATACTTAACAAAATTCAGCACTTTTGTGATAAAACTACTTAGAACACTAGAAATAGAAGGTAACTTCTTCAACATAATAAAAGGCATTTATGAAGAAAGAATATACAGCTAACATACTCAGCGGTAAATGACTGAAAGCTTTCCCCCTAAAATCAGGAACAAGATATGGATACCTGCTTTCACTAGTGCTCTTCAAAACTGGAAGTTCCAGCCAGAGAAATAATGCAAGAGAAAGAAATAAAAGGCATCTAAATTGTACAAACTAAACTTCTGTATTTGCAGATGACGTAATTCTACATAGAAAAGCCAAAATAATCGAACTACTAAAGCTATGTAAATAATCTAGCAAAATTGTAGAACACAAAATTGACACATAAAATTTAGTTTATTTCTATACACAATGAAAAATGTAAAAAGAATCTTAAAAAATTTATTTATGATAGCATCCAAAGGAAGAAAAATTACGGTATAAATTTAACCAATGAGGTAGGATACTTGTACACTGAAAACTGTAAAACATTGCTGAAAGAAATGAAAGAATATATAAATAAATAGAAAGGCACCCCTTATTCTATAGTGGAAGACTTATTATTGTTGATGGCAATAATAATCAGAGCTATCTACAAATTTAAATCAATCTCTATATTATTTCCAATGGTATTTTTTACAAAAATAGAAAAGCTAATTTTCAAATTCAGATGTAATTTCAAGAAATCCTAAATAGGATTATTATTATTATCATCAACAATAGTAAGTCTTCCTCAATATAGAACAAGGAGTGCTTTTCTATTTATTTAGGTATTCTTTGTATTCTTTCATTTCCTTCAACAGTGTTTTGTAGCATTCAGTGTACAAGTATCCTACCTCACTGGTTAAATTTATACCTGTGCATTTTCTCCTTTTGGATGCAATAGAAGACAACATTGAAAAATAACAAAGCTGGAATAATTACACTTAACAATTTAAAAACTTACAACAAAGCTACAGTAATCATGACAGTGTGGTACTGGCATAAAGATAGATATAAGGACAAATGGGATAGAATTGAGAGTCTAGAAATAAATCAGTATATTTGTGGTCAATTGATAATGGCATGAAGACCAGTTAGTGGGGAAAAAAATAGTTTTCAACAAATGGTGCTGGGGCAACTGGGTAACTACATGTAAAACAATAAAATTTGATCTCTCCTCAGATCATATGTAAAAATTAACTCAAAATGGATCAAGAACCTAAATATAAAAGCTGAAACTGTAAAACTCTAAAGAGAAAACTTAGAAGGAATACATCATCATGACATTGGATTTGGCAGTCTATTCTTATAAATAATACAAAGAAACAGAAGGAAAAAAATAGGTAAGTTGAACCTTATTTTAAATTAGAAACTCTGTACATCAAAGAACATTATTAAGAAAGTAAAAAAAAAACCTAAAATGGAAAAAATATTATAAATTGTATGTCTGATAAGGTCTAATATGTAGAATATCTATAAAGAGCTCTTCTATTACAACAAAAAACTACAAGCAACCTGTCTTAGTCTGCTGGGGATACTATAACCAAATACCTTAGACTGAGTAATTTATAAACTATGGAAATTTGTTTCTCACAGCTCTTGATTCAGGATCAAGGTGCCAGTAGTTTCAGTGTCTGGTGAGGGACCATTTCCCATGGATGGCACCTTTTACATATTGTCACATGGTAGAATCAGCAAGGCAGCTCCCTCAAATCACTTTTCTGAGGTCACTAGTTACATTCATGAGGGCAGCACTCTCATACTTTAATTGTTTCCCAAAATGCTTTACTTCTTAATATTATTACATTGGGTATTAGGTTCTAACATGTGAATTTTAGGGGTATGCTAACATTCAGACCATAATACAACCCAAATAAAAAATATGCAAAGGACTTGAATAGAGACTTCTTTAAAGAAGATGCACAAATGGATTAGCTGGGAGTCGTGGACTGCATCTGTAGTCCCAACTTCTCAAGAGGCTGAGGTGAAAGGATCACTTAAGTCCAGGAGTTCAAGATTGCAGTTAGCTGTGCTTGTACCACTGCATTCTTCCCTGGGCATCAGAGCAAGACCCTGTACTTTTTGTTTTTTTTAAAAAAGAAGATATATGAATGGTGAGTAAGAACATGAAAATGTATTTATTATATATAACAGAATATAACATAATAATAATGACAGAAGATTATACCTATAATATATACCACAATTTGTTTATTCATTCTTTTTGATAGACATTTTGGTTATTTCCACTGTTGGCTTCTGTTACTAGTACTGCTATAAACTGAATGTAAACATATTATCATTACATAATAACAGAATGGGAATGGATTACTGATATATGTGTTGCAATATTGATGAACCTTGAAAATATCATATTAAGTGAAAGAAGCCAGGCACAAAAGATCACGTATTATAAAAATGGTAAGTAGATGGAATAATTTTATTTAAATATGCATAGTAATAATTTTTATATTTTATATTTATTATCTATTCTAATATTCAGTTGGATTGCTGTAATGTAACATTCAAAACATCTAAGGTACTGCTTTTAAGACATAATAATGCTTCCCTTGGACTGAGGAACTGAGTGAATAGGAGAGAGAATTTAGAAGATTTGTGCTAATGTTTTCTAAAACCGGACAGGAACCCTAGAGAATTGTCGTCAGGCTTTTCCCAGTTGTTTTCTACTGGCACGAACCAACGTTTATTAAAACAAGCATATATGATTCTACCTTGGCAATCCGTACACATTGTCCTTTATCAGCTCCAAAGAATCATGTGCGATTTTTGCTGCTTGTAGTTTATTCTCTAATTCTCTAGTTATATCCTTTTTCATAGATATATAAGCATATCAGGAAACTTAAGTGTCATGTGAGAAATTACTTTAATGCAATGGTAGTCTTCAAGCTACTCCAGAGATGCTCACAGACTAAATTAAGATGTTTGATGAGATGCTATCAATTTTATGTGTACTTTCAGCCAGAATATGTGTCAACCTATGTGGTTGGCATAAGATGTCAGAAATGTTGAGTCCTCAATATGTCAAATGTATTATTATATCATAAATATTAGATGTCTTTTGGTACTTCAATCCCTGTTTCTTTATCTATGGTCCCTGTCTCACAAATTGATGTCTGGCTTATCTATGTTAATTCATGTAAGGACTTCTGACTATGTCTTAAAAGCCACTTGCTTATTCATTATTATACCTATATATTTGGTACGTTTCACTTCTGTCTTACAAACAACTAACTTACTCATTGTCTATGTTTAATATGGATTTTAAGTTTTGTTCATCCTAGTTTTTTCCTTGTATTCCATAACAAAATGAAATGTTCCCAGTTAATGCATAAAACACACATTACAATAATTAATGGAAAATGTCATTTAAATATGATTATGTCTAAAGCATTACATGTATTATTCTTGTAATAGAACTTCAGGATTTTATCTGATGAATACAAATGACATCACATTAAATAGTAATAAACTGCATTTTACTGGCCAATGCTCTTGCCTCCCTATGATAAGATCTTGTCCTATCCAAATTTTCTGACAGGTAATTTGGGCAGTCCTCAGAGTTCCTCAGGTACACTCACAAATAGTCTGCTTCATCTGAGCACTGTGGTTCTCTGGTGGATAAAATGTACTCATGTGTTTCAGGCATGGGACACAATTATGCTCTAGAAGGTATATGAGCCACCAACACAAACACTTATATTCTACTGTCATTTAGCATTTGTTTTAAATTTTCTTCCTCCATCTCCCTGAGGTTCTTAGATATGAATCCAGTGTGGAAGCTAGGTAAAACTAGATCTCAATGATTCTGAGTTATTCTAAGAATAGTATAGTGTCTGGGGTAGCCTTACTAGATCAAGCCCAATCTTGAAGCTTCCTTAAGAATCACCTTTTAATGACACCATCACTTTGTTCCAATGGGCATCTTGTGGTTTTACTCTACTGATTCATTAGGAATAACTATTTAATTGTGTAAATGGCTGGCTTTGGCTGAGACATCCCACATGCACACATATATCACATAATAATTATTCCAAATCTTTGTAACTACCTTAGATGATAGGTAACATGACAGTTGAGAACCTATTTTTCCACAGGGATAAAGAAACTTGCTCAAGTATTATAGTCAGTGCTAGGCCTGTCATGCTCCCTCTTAATTCTTATAATACTGAAGGTGACTGCACATGTCCTTGTACCATCTCAAAGTGACTGAGGACAGGAGATGCTGTTACTATCATATAACTTCCAAACAATAAAGCAAGATGGCACTAGTGGAGAAATAAATTGTTTCTGGAACCTGATAGTTAGCTCCAGGTGATGGGGCTTGTACCATTCTGTCAGGCTGATTGTTGTAGTACAGGTTGACATTAAGTTGGTGAACAAAAATTGGACAGATGATCAATCCAATGTTGGTTTCAAGGAGTCTCCTTCATGACTTTGATGATCCTTGACAGCAAGGAAGAGGAAATTTTTATAAGACCTTATAAATATCAGTTTCTATCCTTTAGCCATAGATGTTATTCTGTTGGCTATTAGAAATTCTGTACTGAAAGACTGTTTATCTGACTAACAGAAGTTTTAGAATTAACAAAAGGAACTCTAAATAGTAGCCTTCTCATAAAGACCTATCTACTTGGGCATAGCAATTTGGAACCTAAAAAATGGTCTATTTCCTTTGAGAAAAATTTTGGACTAAGATGCAACATTTAATGAGATCCCTGGAACTCAAAGTCAATGGCATAGTTCAGAACAATCAAATTAAATATGGTTTGAGGTTTTGCAATAAAATCTCATATGATTTAAGCAAAAAATGAAACTCCCTTCCCAAAGTCTAGGAAAGAACGTAAACTGATGATACTAAAAAATAGGTTAAACCAAACCAAAGGAAACAGACAGTAGGATGGAAGGTTCTGCCAACACATGATGGACTGGAACAGATAGTCACATACATTATCATTTTCCAAAACATCCTTTCTCCTGGAAGCCAGTGTTACCACTTGGCCTGCCAAAGGCCATGTGACCAGCCATTAATAACAAAGTCAGATCAACCATATCCTATACGGTCTTAACCCTTCAATTTAACAACAGTAGCATTTAAAGATGAGTTGGCATATTTATTTGTTGAAGAAATTTGAAGATGTGCAGTAGCCTAGAAGAAGAAGTTGTTTCAAGGGACATAGTTCTTTCAGAAGTTATGTTGTCTGCTTTCAGAAAGACCTGAGACTCTCATGTTTTATGTTCAACAATTCAGGGAAGACATTTACCATTTCATAGTGTGTATCATAGCTGAAAGGTACTTCCATGATAAGAAATGTGGCTGAATGTTAACTTTCTCATATCAGAAGATGACAGTTAAAAATTTGCCTTGCATTTTAAACCAATCACAACAATTTATAAGAAATTCTTTTCTGCACTTAAATATTCCTCTATGAATTTTTTTAAAAGAGACATTTTACGTAAACATGTGAAATAACAATTTTATTAAGTACTAAAATGGTAGTTTTTCCTCTCTAGGTAAACATTGTACTTGAAATTTCAATTGATGTCTTAATTTAATCCTACAAGTAACTCTGCTCTGCAACATAGAAAGTTGAAAAACATAAAGCCCCAGAGGGGCTAAGTAATGATTCCATTCAGTATGGGGGCTTGGTTTATGCAATTAATGTCTCCTTTTCCAGCAATATCCACAATATTCCCAGGGACAATACCAAATTTTCTTTGAAACTGAAATGTGCATTTCTTAGTGAACTTCTATTTCAATTTTTTTATTATGGTAATGTTCACATAACATAAAATTTACCGTCTTAAGCATTTTAAAGTCCAATAACATTAAGTATGTTTACATTGTTGTATAATCATCACCACTATCTATCTCCAGAACTGTTTTCATCTTGTAAACTGTAACTGTATACTGATTAAACAATAATTTAATCAGTAATTAAGTAATCAGGATGGGGGGTTCTGCCAGCACATGATGGACTGGAACAGATAGTCACATACATTATCATTTTCCAAAACATCCTCTCTCCTGGAAACCAGTGTTACCACTTGGCCTGCCAAAGGCCATGTGACCAGCCATTAAGAACAAACTCAGATCAACCATATCCTGTACAGAAACACATCAAAATCTAATTCACCACAGTCAAGTAGGCTTCATCCCTTGGATGCAACATACACAAATACATAAATGTGATTATTCACATAAACAGAACCAAAGACAAAACCCACATGATTATCAATAAATGCACAAAAGGCCTTCAATAAAATTCAACATCAATTCATGTTAAAAACTCTCAGTTTTTAAAGTAGCCATTGAAGGAGTATATCCCAAAATAATAAGAGCCATCTATGACAAACCACGGCCAACATTATACTGAATGGGCAAAATCTGGCACCTTTCCCCTTGAAATCTAGCACAAGACAAGGAGGCCCTCTCTCACCACTCCTATTCAACATAGTATTGGAAGTCCCAGTGAAAGCAGTCAGGCAAGAGAAAGAAAAAAGGGCATCCAAATAGGAAGAGAGGAAGTCAAACTATCTCTGTTTGAAGTCAACATGATTCTATTTCTAGAAAACCCCACAGTCTCAGTCTAAAAGCTCCTTCATCTGATAGACAACTTCAGCAAAGTTCCAGGATACAAAATCAATGTACAAAAAGCACTAGAATTCCTTTACACCAACAGCCATGATGAGAGCCAAATCAGAAATTAGATCCCATTCACAATTGCCACAAAAGAATAAAATACCTAGGAAAACAGCTAACGTAGAAGGTGAAAGATCTCTACAATGAGAATTACAAAACACTATTCAAAGAAATCAGAGATGACACAAACAAATAGAAAAACATACCATGCTCATGGATAGGAAGAACCAACATCATTAAAATGACCATAATGATCCAATCAATTTATGGATTCAATGATATTCCTAGTATTAAAATTAAATTCAATGATATTCGTATTATTTATCATTTAAAATGGCCATAATGATCCAAGAAATTTACGGATTCAATGATATTTCCTACCAATGACATTCTTCACAGAACTAGAAAAAAACTATTTAAAAATTCATATGGAACCAAAAAAGAGCCCAAATAGTTAAGGCAATCCTAAGCAAACAAAGCAAAGCTGAAGGCATTATGTTACCCACTTCAAGCTACATTACAGGTCTATAGCAACCAAAACAACGTGGTACTGGTACAAAAATAGGCACATAGACTGATGAAACAGAATACAGAGTCAGAGATAAGGCTGTACACCTATGATCACCTGATCTTTGACAGAGCTGACAAAAACGAACAATGGGAAAAAGACTCCGTATTCAATAAATGGTGCTGAGATAACTGGCTAGCCATATACAGAAGACTGAAGCTGGACCCCTTCCTTACACTGTATACAAAAATCAACTTAAGATGGAGTAAAGACTTAAATGTAAAACTGAAAACTATAAAAACCCTGGAAGACAACCTAAGTAATACCATCCTGGACATAGGAATGAGCAAAGATTTGAAGACAAAGACAACAAAAGCAATTGCAACAAAAGCAAAAGTTGACAAAAAGGATCTAATTAAACTTAAGAGCTTCTGCACAGCAAGATAAACTATCAACAGAGTAAACAAACAAGATACAGAAGGGGAGAAAATATCTGCAAACTATGCATTTGACAAAGGTTTAATATCCAGCATCTATAAGAAACTTAAATTTACAAGAGAAATTTAATTGTCAGCAAAGGACATGAACAAACACTTTTTTTAAAGAAGACATATGTGAGGCCAATAAGCATGTGAAGAAAAGCTCAATATCACTGATCATTAGAGAAATGCAAATCAAAACCACAGTGAGATACCATCTCACTCTGGTAAGAATGGTTATTATTAAAAAGTCAAAAAGTAACAGATGCTGGTGAGGTTGTTGAGAAAAGGGAGCATTTATACACTGTTGGTGGGAGTGCACATTATTTCACCACTGTGGAAAGCAGCACGGTGATTCCCCAAAGAGCTAAAAGCAGAACTACCACTCTACTCAGCAATCCCATAACTGAGTATATACCCAGAGGAATATAAAACATTCTACCATAAAGACACATGCATGTGAATGTTCATTGCAGCACTATTCATAATAGCAAAGACAATAAATCAGCCTAAATGCTCATCATCAGTGACAGTGTGGATAAAGAAAATTAACCACCATGGAATACTATGCAGTCATGAAAAACAAGATTACGTCTTTTGCAGAAATACGGATGGAGCTGGAATACTATTTACATCCACCATGGAATACTATGCAGCCATAAAAATCAAAATTACGTCTTTTGCAGAAATATGGATGGAGCTGGAGATTCTTATCCTCAGCAAACTATCCCAGGTAGAGTAAACCAAATACCACATAATTTCATATATAAGTGGGAGCTAAACAGTGAGAACTTATGAACACAAAGAAGGGAATGATAGACGCTGGGTTCTACATAAGGGTGGAAATTGGATGGAGGGAGAAGAGTAGAAAAGGTAACTTGGGTACTGGGCTTCATACTTGGGTGATTTAATAATCTGTACAACAAACCCTCACGATATGAGTTTACCTATGTAACGGACCTTCAGATGTACCCCCAAACCTAAAATAAAAGTAAAAAAAAAATAGACACTCAGTTGACTACATTAAATGTTCACATTTGCAAACAAATCACTATGAGGAGGATTCAGTATATACAACAGATGAAAGAATTAGTATTTCAGAACTCAAAAAATACAGGAATTGGAATAAAAAATTGATGGATAAATTAAGTAGTAGATGAGAACAGATAAAGAAAATTGATACATTGAAATATTGGTCAATAGATACTGTGTCTGCAATTTTTTCACATTTCTCCAGTTAATTCTTTCTTCTGATACAGTAATTAATTTATGCTTTTGCCACTCTCAGCAAGTTTTTTGCCCATCACAGCCCTGGGCTCATTCTTTAGTTCATAGAAAATGACTACATTAAATGCTCTTCATAATGAAGGAAAACACATTGAAAATTAAAATGTAAATAAAGCTGGAAATAGATTTGTAATATTTATTTATATTAAGCAATGGGCTATTTTTAATGTAAAGAAAATGGTTGGCTGGGCACAGTGGCTCATGCTTGTAATCCCAGCACATTGGGAGGCCAAGGCGGGCAGATCACCTGAGGTGAGTAGTTTGAGACCAGCCTGGCCAACATGGTGAAACCCCATCTCTACTGAAAATACAAAGATTAGCCAGGTGTGGTGGTGCATGTCTGTTAGTCCCAGCTACTTGGGAGGCTGAGGCAGGAGAATTGCTTGAACCTGGGAGGAGGAGGTTGCAAAGAGCCGAGATCATGTTATTGCACACCAGCCTGGGCAACCCACCAACACGCCAAAAAAAAAAAAAAAAAAAAAAAAAAAAAAAGGAAATGGTTAGAGATAAATAAGAAAAAAGTAACAATTTTAATTTTAAAAATAGAAAAAGAACATGATGATTCATATGACTGGCTAAGGGTTGGATGAGACCCTTTTTCATCAGTTGATATACCCAGCTCTGGGCACAGAAGGGACTTGCTTGGCAAGTACAAAGGGAAATTGCTATTCTCTGCAGCTGGCAGAAATGAAAATTGTCTTCCAAACAACTTGTACCAATTTAGATACATATTATCAGAATTTAAAGTTAATTCCACTTTTAGAAATCTATCCAAAAAGTTTGGAACTGATTTTGGCTCTAATTTTATAGGAGAAAGTCAAGATAGAACATAAAACTGAAGACTGAAGTTTGAGTAACAAGAATTTCTAGGGTTAAAGATAAATGAAATAAACCAGTCAAGAGAGAAAAGAGATGTTCAGGGAAGTAGATGGAAACTAGGAAGTGCAATGTCAAGGAAATCAGAGAGAAAAATGTAATTTCAACAGGAAGTCAATCTTTAGAGAATCAGTTAACATGATTTTCAAGTGGATGAAATTGACCCATTTAGAAGCTGATATTGGAATGCTGTCTCAAACTTGTTTAACACTTAATATCATTTTTGGAAGTTGTAAAATGCACCTGGTGCTCACCAATGGTTTAAATGAAGAATACATATACACATTCACTTTTGTCTTTAAAAGTCAAAACCAAATGAGAGATGGATCTAAAATTTGAATCTCAGGCTCTTAGACAAGGCAATACTGCTTTATTATTTTGTTTAGATAGCCCATCAAAATAGAAACTATTCAAGAAGCCAGCTGCTGCTATAAAGGTCGTCTGGAAAGTCCAGAGAAGGACCATGTGCTGCTGCTGGGAAAGGAAAATTGTCTTCTGGGCTCGTGAGCTGGTGTATTTGTCTGCTGAGTGGCTTCGGTGGTTTTATCTGATGCTGAAAGAGCCAGAGAAAGGGATAAAACAGGACTGTAATCTATACCACAAAGAGCTGGAGGAGAACAGCAGCCAAATGAGTGTTTTGTTTGTGTGCTGCCCCCTCTGGCACATTGTATTGCTGCAGGAATTGTATCGGTTTTTAATCGTCATTAATCAGTGATCCAAACTTGGCATTCTTTGTTTTTTTTATACAGCTTGTTAATAACCCAAAAGTGCTAGCACCTGCAACTCCAAAATTACAATTTTCAACTCCCAAATTACAATTTTCAAAGTAATATCATGGCATGAAGGGTAAGTGCCTCCCATAATCTTACACATCCATGGAATAGACCCAGAGAAAATACTAGCTAGAACAGTTAGAAACTGATTTTTGCTTTCAGTTAGACAATCTCTCTGCAGATTGTCAGCATCCACAGGTTTTGATATATATTGGGGTCCTGGAACCAATCAGCGCAGATACCAATGGATGATTGTACTGACTCCATTTCAAATTATGAAAATAGGCTGTAGATCTGTCATGGGTTGGATCTTTGAAATTCATATGGGCTCCGAGGTTCAACACTGGGCATTGAAAATTCCTTCTTTCTTTTTTTTTTTTAGGTCTTTTTTTTGTTCTGAAAAGCTCAGGGATTAATCTAAAGAATAAATTATAAGGATATTCCATTAAAAATATCAAACTGATTAGCAAAGATGACAAAAAGAACAAAACTCAATCCTTATGGAAATATGAGGAAGTAGATGTCTTTTCTTTAGTGAGAAAACTGTCTCATATCTTCAGGAGGAAAACTGTGCAATAGGAACCAAATCTGTAATTCCTTATTGAGTCAACATTGATATTGGTAGGAATTTATTCTAAGGATCTAATAAGCACCTAAATAGCTAAGTATAAGTACTATAAGCTTTAAAACAACCTACATGTTTAACAGTGATGGAATTGTATTCCATTCTTTAAGTGTTGTTGATTTTATGTCCTTTAAAATATTGTGGAAGCATATTTGACGTGGAAACACGTTGTGTTCTTTTTCTTGCTAACAGTTGAATATGAAAAAAATTTAAGCCCACAGAAAAATTGAATGAACTGCATGTAAAACACCCATGTAATTACACCTAGATTCTTTAAACTTTTATTATAATTACCTTATCACAGATCTATCCATTTATCTCTGTCCACCCATCAATTCATCTTTTATTTGTAATGCATTGCAAAATAAGATGCAGTTGACTTCCATCTAAATACTTTAGGTTGCATATGATTAACTGATATCAATATTTTTATACTTTTCTAGGTAAAATTCACATAAGTAAAATGCACAGATCTTAAGTGGACCGTTAAATGAATTTTGACAAATGCCTACACCTGTATAATGCAAACCCCTGTCAATGTCAAATGTTACAATCACCTAGAAAGTTCCATTGCCTCTTTCTCACTTTCTGCCTTGTCCTGCCACAGCAAACACTTTTCCAATTTTTTCTATCATAGATAAGCTTTGCCTGCTCTAGAATTGCATATTAATAAACTCATACAAGGTGCACTCGACAGTTAAGCTTTTTTCACTAAGCATTATTTTTTGAGATTTGCCCATATTGTTTGTGTACAGGTGGCTCATTCCTCTGTATTGCTGAATCCTGCTCCAGCATATAAAAGCACTGCATTTTATCCAGCCTTCTGTTCAGGGACACCTGGGCTGGGAAAGGTGAAATGTGCAACATGTAATGTGTTCTTAAATCATCAACATTACAACAGGGAATCCTCTTGGTGGTAGATTGTGGAGACCAACTTTTCTACTTATGTGCTTTCTAGGTCTTCTGCAATTAACCTTCAATAATTAACAAATAATTTACCCCTTTGAATTACTAGACTGCATGTGATATACTGTAAAGAGCTGATAAAATACAACAATGAGCTATAACTCGAGTCTCTTTCCCTGAAATCATTGGGAAGAACAAAAATGTAATGCTTGGCTGGAAGAGCCACCACAGATGACCGTCTCCCCACAGAAGCCTATAAAGTCACCAAAGTGCTGTCTGTGGAAAAACATCTTGTGAAAAACTCTTTTCTAAACAAAGACTCAGACTGGAGTCCTGTGCCTGGATTAGAAAGCCACCTCGTAAAATCTCCCAAAGTTATTTTTTCTCTTTTTTACAAAGATGGTGAATTGACCTTTTCTTGTTTCCTAGGGAGAACAGGATGAAAAAAAGAAATAAAGTATTTTACTAAAGACAATTAAGAATAAACAATGTAGAGGGGGAGGGGGAAATCTAAGCTTATATGAAAGGGTAGAAAATGCCAACTAAGTGCATTACCTCATCTCATTAAACCCATGCAACAGGCACAGGGTAAGTTTTAGTTTCGCTGACAAAGTTGGAGTAGTCAAGTGATGTGACTTGGCAAAAATCACAAGAAGTGTTAGCTTATTACTTGTGAACCATAAGTCTTATGCCTTTATTCATAAAGCAAAATTCTTGTGCCTTTATTTGTAAACCAAAATTCTCCCTGATTTATCTGAAGACTCTCAAATGTGCCATTACATTTACCACATTTTTTAAAAGTTATATCTTAATTTGAGGCATTGTGACTTTTGTTTGTCATTCAAGCCAAAAGGCAAAACAGGGGTCATTTGCAATGAACAGCTAATTACCTTGGTGGTCTTCAGGTGGATTCCGAGAAGCTCAAGGCTTCCTGAGGGACTTGCACAGCAGAGTTGGAAAATGGGATTGGAGGCTGAGGAGCCAGTCCTGATTTTTCTCTGTCTGCTCTTACTCAGAAGGGGAATGATTCAAGAGCACAGTATTACTGATGGGGAAGGAACAGAACCTAGATTTTCTCACTTTTGATTTGAAAGTCAAACCATTGGGTGAGGCTTAGTTAGGGCCACAGTGAGAACTCTTGGACACTGTGGTTCTCTGGTGCCCTAGGCCTCCTTCTGCACTTATCCCTTTTGATGCAAAAGGAGCCAGAATGAGGCCTTTGGCCAATCCGCTGTGTGAGGGCCTCAGAGAGCAGGCCTGAGTCACAGGAAGACCAAGGGATCCTGCAGTTGCCTGGACTACTCTTCCAAGAAGGCCTGAGAGAAGGATCACTTGGCAGAATAGTAGGCAGAACCCTGGATGTGGAATCAGAAGATGGCTTTCAACCCCGGCCCTACCCAAGTGGTTAGGGGTTAACTCTTGAAGGTTCAGTTTTCCAATATAGGTTGACAGTATACCAAAGAAAATACTTTATTATGTTAAAGCAGTTGCTACAGATCCTAGTCTTAATATCTTCAGTTAGAATGGTTTACTCAGATTTTTCTTAAGCACTCTTTTACTTAACACTTTGTGTTAGGCATTGATGATTGCCTAAAGACAAACAATTTAATGATTGAAAACTTAGACTTTAGAGTCCAACTATCTCAGTCTGACTTCCAGCTCCACTTCTGGTAAGTGGAGAGAGATTGGAAAGTTATTCAACCTGTCTCTGCTTAGTTTTCCCATCTGTTAAATAAGTACCTTTCTCAAGGTTATTATAAGTGTTACATGAGTTAATATTTGTAAATGACTTACAATAGCTCCTGGCCCATGAAAGCACAATCTATTTTGCTATTATTAATGTTATTAGCCATGATACCTGCTTTGAAGACAGGACTGATTATAGAGATGAGAATAACAATATATTTAGCTGTTATTCTGATAAAGGTATTGGTCCAAAGGATACAGTAGTCAAGTTGTGTGTGAGCCAGAAAGTTTATAATAGCTTACTTGAAATCAGAAGTAATCAACCAACCAAGAATAGTTATGGATCACTGCTCCCCTCCCTGCCAAAGAAATGAAAAGAAGCTATTCATCTGTCCAGGCATTTCAGGTCTGGGCTGATGCAGCGTCCTGTTATGGAATAGGATCTACTAGGGCCCCAGAGCTCCTAAGTGGATCCCTTCAACTCCATCAACCACCATAACTAGCATGGGTGAAGTGGGGAGCAATCCCAGGGAGAGAGCTGTGAGCCCCTCATGGTGGCTCCCTTGGGGGTCAACTACTCAGCTCAGGCCTACTTCTGTATAATCCTCTCTTTTCTCAGAATTACAACAATCTGCTGGCCTCTCCTATTGGACCTCCCCTTTCTTTTCCCAGATTCATTTCTCCAGCGGGAGAGATTAGAAAGAATAAAAGAATTGCACAAGATTAGAAAGAATAAAAGAATTGCACAACTCTTTCCCTTTCTGCCTTTGCTAAAATTATCTTGATGTACTGGCCACAAAATATCAGTCACTTAAGAAGAGGAGTCTGCCAGGAGTGTGTTAGGAGAGAAGATAAACACGAGGACCGGTTGGAGAGGCAAGGCAAAATTAAGAAGGCAAGCCAGAGTCAGAAACCACCTATCAGCACCACACTGTCTAACAGCTGGCAGGGTGTGGACACCTGAAAGTGAAGCCAAAAAAGGGAAACAGCAGAGGTAATTATTTCTAGGGTAATTTTTTTTTTTAAATAGAGTTATCTTTTTAAAAAAATGGAATCAGGCCGCATTCACAGTTATCCTATTGGATTTATTAAAGGTACAATTAGCTGGGTTTTACTCTCTCTCTATATATATGTGCACCAGTAATAAAATATATATATTTTATATATCTATAATATATGTATATATTTATGTAAGTAAACATATATTTTACTATTGAGTTTTATTAAGAAAGTTATAGACTCCCAATAAATCATTAAAAACATACAGTACTAGTCTTTCAAGGGAGAGGAAATTCTCAGTCTACTCTCCCTAAGTGTAGTTAACCATTATGGAGAGACAGTCCGGAGAACGAAGCCCATAGAAGCACCATGAGGTTGAGTCAAGCAGCTGGGTGAGGGGATGTACCCTCACCTGTACCCCCTGGAGGCAGGAAGACAGACCCCATGTGGCATCAGGATTGAGTTTCATCCCTTTCTTGACCCAGGTGAATACTCAGAGCTCATTCTCCTTAGTCCTCACGTGCAGGTGCAGAAGCTTTCCTTTCCAGACTCCATTGCCTTTCTCAATGTCAAGGCCGCAACATCTTTTTAAGAAAGCCTTACGTCTTGGCTCACTGAAGAGAGGGAAGTTCTGATTGAGGACACTTGGGATAGGACTGTCTTGGTTCACAGACAGTTATTGCTGATGAATAATCAACAAGTGATAGGTGGGCATTTATTTTTGTATGATAACCAGGAGAGCAATCTAAGTCGTCTTCAAGAGATGTGTACAGAGCTATCTTAAAGGTAGTGGACCCTGCAATTATTGGCTTAGCTTAGAATGGACTGCCATCTCTCTGGCAGAGGCGGGGCCAGCTCCTGACTCCTTTGCATCTGGTCCCTTCAGCTGTGGTTCCTTTGCATGGGGGTCCACTGAGTTCCTCCCAGGTCATGTGCCCTCCCCATCCCAGGCCTAGCTTCCCTTATGGGGAGATGGTGGTCTGGTTTTTCACTGAATCCCCTTGTAGGATAATATTAATATCATAAACTTTACCTTGATTCCATCAGGACCTAGTACTTTTTACTCTCAAAGTCTGTGTTGACAATGTTCTTTTTAGAAGTTATTAATTTCTTTGCCATTTGTCGGACTGGCTGGCTGACTGACATTGGTGCTGGATCTTCATTTCTGTTCACAGCTCCATGCTTACATTTCCCCCATAGAATCCCAGATATATCATAACATAGACTATCTTTGACCTTTTTCACACAGCTTACCCTGCATGTTGAGATCTAGAGACCCTCCAGCAAGAACCTGAGAAAAATAACCTTTCATTTCAAGTTCAGGCACAACTTCCCTAGTAGATAGCTCCTGGGGACAGACAACTGTTTTACGTTCAATCAAATCTTGTATATTCAAAATACAATTTCTTCCAAATTGGAAGAAGATGCTTTCAAATATTGGATTTCCTTACATTAGGTAAGCATCATCTACTTTAGCCCTGGCCCAGGGCCTCATCCTAACATACCCAAGCATTCTGGCCTCTACCTCTGTGTTACTAAAGTCAGTTCTTTTGCTTTTCATTATTTCTGACACAAGCTAAAGGAATTAAGACTGTTTCTCTTCTCTTCAGATTCCCAAGACCCACCACCATGGCCCTCCAAGATTTCAATAGATTCAATATTTTAACGTTTAGAGAATTTAAGAAGTGGAGGGTGAAATGAAAGGGAGAAGAAAGAGAAAACAAAGACTTTATTCCTGCTCCCAAGCCATAGCCTCTCTCTTTCCCCTCATCCTCCTATTTATCAGCCTGATTTTCCTCAATAATTCTCTTCATGTGGACAATTAGGAGTTTTACCAGTTCCTTCTTTATGACCATGTGAAAATCAAGTTATAATTAACATAAGGAAGGGGCCTGGCCCCTGCTCAGGTCTCAAGAGACCAAACCATGACTTTTTCAGTTCCTCAGATTCTAGGGCCTATAGGAACTCTTCAAAGCCCAGCTTCATTACATCATCTTTCACTTTTGGAGAATATTTTTGAAGGAATTGATCACCACAGGTGATTCTGGTGGAGGTTGGTGTCGGGGGAGAGTTCTTCCCCAGCTCCTTGCTCTAACTGCCCTGAGTGCGGCTGGAGGTCTGGAGTCAGGAAGAATTCTGAAGCCGAAAGTTGATTTTGTCCAATTCAAGGGCTATTTTGAAATAGAGTGGTCATGATCGGCTAAGTCATTTGGGAAACATTTTCTGAAATTTTAGCTTGGGATTAAATGGTAGGGGGAGACCCTGATCTCTGGTGAGTTGAATGGAAATACGGTTTTCCAAGAGAAGTGAGAAAACTTCTTTAGCACATGAGAACTGAAATAAATGTCCTAAATCTCTTCCACAGACTAACAGATGCTCCTCTGGCTGAAAGACCCCAAAATGCTAAGTTCCTGGCCATGGCAGGACAAAGGCTGGCCATCTCCCATTTGCCTCCACCTCCCTTCTTGATAAATGACTGCCAGCTGCAGACTGGTTTCAACTGGTCTCTAAAGGATGCACAGTTCCTGGAATTTTCCCTGCATTTCACCTTTTACCCTGTGGGACCTAATTATAATTTATTAGAATGTTAAATCTCCATCCCAAAGCAAACATGGGTCATTTGTCACCATATGTCTCATACACATAATATGCATATGTTTCATGCCCTTCATGAATATTCATATTTTCCAATGTCCTGTTGAATATGTATGTTCCACCTTTCCATTTAGCATAAATACTTACTTGTTTCTCTCATTTGAAAGGTGGATTTACATTCTAGGTTGGAGGCTTGCTTTCCACCTGCAGGACATAACCCTCTTAGAAATAAAGTTCTCCTTTGCATTTGCTGGCATTGTGACTCTTTTTTAGTTACTTACATACCTCATTTCATTGTTAATCCAATCTGAGCATGGCATAACATATCCTATTTTTAGACTTGTGATGCTAATTTAAGACACTGATTTTGCATTCATTTATTCAGTTAACAGAAGAGCCTAAATTCAAGTGAGGGCACCACTTTCAATGCAATAAAACAGTGCTTGAAGTTCCCTTCTAAAACAACTAATTTGAATGCATTGCCTAAGCAAACCTTTTAAAGTTTCATATGTTGTGAATTAGGAAACCAGTGGAACATAAGACCATAAAAGCATCCCCAGAACTTTAGAATGAAAAATAATCTTATAAAGAAGGAAACAGAATCCTAAAATGAGAATGTTAGACTAAAGTCATACATTCAGCAACTTCATAGTTGTCAAAACTCTACAACCCATACTGACTTTTATGTTTTCCTCTTTAAGTGATGAAATATTTCAAACATATAGAAAAGAGTAGAGAAGAACATATTCAACATTCTTCACATAAAGTGTTGCCCTATTTTAGTAAAAACCTTTCAGCCTGAATTTTAGAACCCTGTATACAACTCTCCTGATCCTATTTTTCTTTCTTCCTCTTCAGAGTTAACATCCTTCTCAGTTTACTGCTCATCATTTCCTGACATGTTTTCCTGCTTTGACAAAATATTTAATTATCCCTAAATGTATATAAAATGTTTTCATGATTTTTAACTTTTTCTGTTTGTAGTTTTCATCTCTATATTTCATGCAATGTTGAAATTCTGTGTAACAAAGAATATAAAAATATTCTGATAATGTCACCTATTTTTTCTAATGACACAGAAATCACATGACTTTTATTTCCTGGATTGAGTTACTAAGTTGTTAGGATATGAGATCCAAAAATATTATATTTCCAGAAACTGAATACGCACACCAACATTTTAAAGATAAATGGAGGCGCCCATGAAGAAGCCAGAAGAAACAGGAGGACAGAAGAAAGATTAAGGAACGTGATGTTGTCACAGAGGATCATCAAAGTGTTGAGTGGTTAACACTGTCAACAGTGACAGGCAATGTTTTAGGAGGTATTATGGGAATGATCAGTTTTCATGTAGGAAGGAATGAGGGGAATTGAAGAATTTATTCTACCACAAAACAGAAAAGCATTCCATCTTTTTCTCTGCCCACAGTCCCTAAAGCACACAATAAAGTTCTTTCACTTAGAGAAACTTATGTGACAGCGCCCAGAATAAAAGAATTTCAGACTTATAAATAAACTACACATGAAATAGTTCAGAGAACAGTTTCTTCTTATCTGTTAATATTTCCACCTATAAGAATATCACTTCAAAAAGCATTGCTTATCAAAACTAAACCCTGTACAAATCCTTACCCACTACGTTTTGTTGCCTTCTCCAAAAGAAACTTGAGAGTTGGGGTTTGGATTCAGTTGGAATTCCATCATCAGCACTTCACTGGGCAACATTGGGCATGTTATTTAACCACTATGAGCTTCAGCTTCCTCTCTCTTAAGTGGAAATAATAGGTTTGTTTTGAGGATAAGTCAGTTAATACATGCAAGTAAGTGCTTAACGGGTTGCAGTAATGCTAAGGCTCTAGTAGATATTTTAAAATGCCATTGCTTTTCTTTTTGGTACCTCTTCCTCTCTACATCTGTATCCAACTCTTTTATGTTTGCAAGTACTGGGTAACTTATGGCTTTGGTTTATATGTACTTATTTGTAACGGCAGCTATTCATATAAACAGTGTGATTGTCTCCTTAATAAAATCGAGCTCCTGCCCTCCTCAGAACTTTTTTTTTTTTTTTTTACTCTCAGCACTTGTATGGCATCTCACTCTTAGTATGTGACACAATAGACTGAAGAACAAAATTGTGATAATCTTGACAGATGAGGAAAATGTATATGATGAAATTCAACATTCATGATTTAAGAAAAACACATATTCTTAGCAAACTAGGTTAGAACAGACCTTTGATAATCTGAAAAAGAAAATCTACAAAAAACCCAAAACAACAGAACATCAGTAAATGTCATACTTTGTGATAAAAATGAAATTATTCCCTTTGAAATTGGAAAAAAAGGTAAAGATGTTATCTTTTCTATGCAGAATTTTGGTCAAGTTCATAGTTAAATAGTCAATATAACAAGGAAACAAAAAAGACATTAAAGGCATAAAATTTGGAAATGAAGCAAAAGTAAACTTCTAGTATATTTAGTCAATATGATTACATGTAAAAATTAAAATAATTCAGAGATAAATCATAAGAATTAGAAAGAGTGTTCTGCAAGATTGCTATGTACAAAATTATTTAAAGGCCAGTTCATTTCCCTATATTGAAAACAGTTAGAAAATAAAATTTAACAAATGCATTTATGATAATATCACGTCATATGCCTAGGAATAAATCAAATTAAAGTTGTGCTAGGCCTCTATACAGAAAGCCACAAACATTAAGAGAAATTAAAGAAAACTTAAACCTAACTTGTGTGTTATAAAATATGATGGATTAGAATACTCTGTCTTATATTAATTCTCCATGAAATGATGCAATTAAAACTCTTACAGGCTTATATCTTTTGTATTTTGACATACTGATTCTAAAATGTGTAAAGAAATTCAGAAGAATTAAGATAGCCAAGATCTCCTTAAAGAAGAAATGCAAGATAAAGACTTATTTAGCAGATACCAAAACTTATTATAAAGCTACAGCAATTAAGATAGTGTGGTACTGTGACATGAATAGGCAAATATATCAATGTATGTTGGAAACATGCCAGAAAAACCAGAACTCATCTGCTGCCTATGAGAACAGCTGACACTGCAAAATAAAGCTTCTCAGTTCTGGCTGGACTCCACCTTGCACTGGAGTATTCTGATTGTTTAGGGGTTTTGGGGACTAGGAGCAGCTGTGTTGGGATGTGCTCCACCTACGGTGTGTGCTCAGTGTGGCTGCCTTGCTCCCATTACATTTCAGTGCCTTTGTCTAGAAAATTAATCTGTAGACCACTGAAATTTACTTCATAAATGTTATTGGTGTAATGACCTCATCACTTTGTCTACAACTGGGGATGAATTCCAAGATTCCCTAGGAGAGAAGGGGAACCAGAGGATGTCAGGTTTAGATACAATAGTGCACAAGGGGAGGCTGCTGGCTCTTTGAGGTCAATTTTTGTGAGCAAGTCTTATCAGTTGAATTTGTCTACTAAACCCCTGAATTCAACTGTTAGGCCTTTGGGGATAAATAAGGACAATTGCTAGAAGGAGCAGATAGATCCCTCTAGCTCCCAATTCTGGTGGCCAAATGCTATGACCGTAAACCAGCCAAGGTTGAAAGGATTATTAAAATCCCAAAGGAAGCTGGAGCAGCAAGGGAGGAAAGACTGGAGTTTAAGTGTCACAGCAGAAGTCCCATCTCTGGGAGCCTGAGATGATAACATTAGGAAGGAAGATCTGAGTCTCCCTCAAGTACTTGGTGAACTGGCATTTGGTGACTTTTCAATCAGAGAGTGATAAATGCTAGAATTATGGATGCAGGAAGATGTAAGTGGAGGTTTCAGTCCCCCTAACCCACCTCTCTTTGTAGAAGGGGCTAGACATTCAGAGGCTGACTACAAAACAAAATGGAGGTTTTAATGCCAGTGTTACTTCTTTTAGTTCAATAACCTTCTTTATACCTGGAAGTTAATCTTTTTATTCTTCCCAACAGCTCTTCTGCTTTTTGAAAATTAGCTGTACGAAGCTCTCAACTAGTTTCTATAAAAGTATTTTGAATTGTTTGACATTTTAAAAAAATATGTTTGATGATAAAGTCTCAAATAGTTTCCTATTTGGCAAAGATACTCACAAAGTAGATTAGGGATAATTAATGAAGACCTAGATCGTTTACTAGTAAAGTTCAAATATTTTTGATAATAATTTTTGAAAGGAAAACACTGCATTGCTGGGTAAGGACTGAGGAAAAGCATAGAGAGAAATATGCCAAAAATAGATTTTTAAAAAGTTTTTCATTAAATGAAAAGTATGATAATGGTTTCAGGTACAGCTGAATCCAAATACTCTCACAATATGACCAGAAAATGTTCTATATTCATCTGTCATCTCTGAATTTCTTTTCACTATTTTTATTCTCTGAAAGACTCTTACTGCTTGGTGATAAAAATGCAGCCATAAAAATGGATGAGTTCATGTCCTTTGCAGGGACATGGATGAAGCTGGAAATCATCATTCTCAGCAAACTAACACAGGAACAGAAAACCAAACACTGCATGTTCTCACTCATAAGTGGGAGTCGAACAATGAGAGCACATGGACGCAGGGAGGGGAACATCACACACTGGGGCCTACTGGGGATGGGGGGCTAGGGAAGGGATAGCATTAGGAGAACTACCTAATGTAGATGTTGGGTTGATAAGTGCAGCAAACAACCATGGCAAGTGTATACCTGTGTAACAAACCTGCACGTTCTGCACATGTATCTCAGAATTTAAAGTATATATATACATGTAGAGAGAACTTGAACAACTTAAGTCTTCATCTTCCCACCTTCGCAACTCCACTGAAAAGAGTGCATGGCTGAGTCATGTAGATAAAAAATGTGAAGGGGGATTTTCCCAAAGTGATGCTGTGCTGATAAACATATTTGTCTACTGCAAAACAGTTATTCACTAAATGGAGCTGCTATAAGCATCTATCTCAGAAAAGTATTTGCCGTGCTTGTTTCATCAGTCTTACCAGCATACCTTCTTCACTCTTGGAAGATAACTTGGGTTGTCTTCACTCCCGACATTTGCCTCCGTTTTAGATCTTCACAATTTCAGTTGGGTAGAGGTCACTGAAACCTGTGGTGTACCATGTTTTCTTTTCCAGGGATCTTTTCTGTGGTTTTAAAACCAGTGCTATTTTTCAAGTTGCTCTTTTCCTATTTAATAAAGTACTTAATTTATGTGAATTTTAAAGATGTGGCCCATAATTATTTGGTCCATAGTTTTGGGCAAGTCTGTCCTCAGAAGAATGCTTGATGAGATACTTTAATTTCAAAAGTAAACTTCCCTACCACTAATTCATTCAACAGCCATTTACTAAGTGCTTCCTAATTACTGTAACTATTTAAGCACAGAGTCTATTCATTAACAACTTAGGATCTCTGTCCACAAAATCCCGAAGTAATGAATCTATTTCCCCAACTTCAGATCTATTCCTTCCTTCCCTAATGGAAGCTTAGACCTGTCTCTAAGAAATTTAAATTTTGTCCCCAAAATCTTGATATTTCATCTTAACCAAAGTTATATTTGAAGGCAAGAATCAGTAAGTGGGGTCTGATACAAACGGCACCATTTATAACAAACAGAAACAAGACACCTGCCAGCTTTGAGTCTTGTTTTGGTAAATTGAACATGCACCCAAACTCTCATCCCTATGTAAGATTTCTGCAACTTAATTAAGATAGTATGTCTTACAAACTCCTTAAAGCTAGCTTATATATCAGAAACTCTAACTGAAGTGGTCCTACGAGGCTCTGTGGTAATTCTATATTCTTTAAAAAACCTATAATAAAATATATACATAGATAAGTAATAGACAGGATTTTTTTCTTCTGTTATCCCTGTTTTTCAGGAAGAAGCAAAAGGCAGCCTAATGAATTGGAGACAATTGGTGGTGGTTTATAATAATTTAGTCCAAAGTTATGTTGGAGTTTGTAGAAAATGGCATGGAATTCTCTCCTTTTGTTCCTGTCTAGGCTCTTGGTGGCTGCCAATGTTCTCAGTCATCTTCATGCAAGAAAACCTGCAGACAACTAGAAGAATGCAAATTATAGTATCTAAAGCATACAGTTGTTATAGTAAATACAAACAGTCAGACCATGGCAAACTCTGGCATTTCTGAAAATAGACACATCCATATGCCAAGCTTGGCAGGGGGCATATGGGCGACAATCCAGGCTGGCCACTAAGTGAGCCACCAGCTCTCTCTGGTCTTGTTTCAGGGGCCAGATTTCCTTTGAGGACTCTGGGTAAGCTCTTGGCCTTGCCTGCCTGGCTGACCTGGAAACATATAGCATGAATCAAAGGAACCAATAGGTGATGAGATAGGGTTCAGACTTTTGACCCTCTAGATATGATCTCTCCACTTCATTCCAGAAAACAGGCAAATAACTCATCCTCTTCGCAAAATTAGGAGAAATACTTAATGGAGATGATGGCTTGATGGGTACAGCACACCACCAGGGCAAGTGTATGCCCATGTAACAAACCTGCATGTTCTGCACATATATCTCAGAATTTAAAGTATATGTGTGTGTGTGTGTGTGTGTGTGTATATATATATATATATATAATGAATATATATATATATAATGAACCTGAACAAGTTAAGTCTTCATTTTCCTACATTTGCAACTCCAGTGAAAAGAGTGCATGCCTGAGTCATGAGAGAAGGTTTTCCAAGGGAACACAAAATCCAAATTCGGCTTAGATTCAGAAAGTCACTGCACCAAAGAGTCCATGAACCACTCCCTACAGAATCAGGGGAAGCAGTTCTGGGCCAACCAAGGTGGCATTTTTGAAAGAAAATGGCCTGCCTTCCTTTTACCTACTTGTGTTTGCAGCTCTGAGCTCAAGAGCGAACTGATGATCCCAGACTAGAGGCATAGAGAGCCATTCCTATTCATTGTGGGCATCTAAGACAGTAGATATCGGAATGGAAAGCTATTAAATTCAGAGATTTCACCACATCTTTGTATGCAACGCACTTTTAATGACAAAATACTGCAGAGAATTTGAGGAGTGAAACCAACTAACTCACTAGTGCATTTTTAAATCCCTCTTTCATTGAATTCACTTGTACAGTATGATAAATTCAAGCAGATGCACCTAAAATTTCTTAGCATAATTAATAAACAAGTGGTTTTGCTATTACATCACTATTCCTGATGGTCCCCAGTCTAAACCTTTCTTTTTATATTATACTGCATTGTTACTTATTCTTTCTATTATGTGACTTGCCTTTTCCTCCAAATAAAACAAACTGTAGCTTATGGCTTTGACATCTATTCAAACACTAGGTCTCCTTCAGGTATTAATCAATATGATTACTGTTTTCTGTTAAGATGTGAACTTTAGTATCCTATCAGCTGGTTATTGAAAAGAATAATCAAAGACAGGGCCCAAAATAACCCCAACCAACTTCCCCAATTTGCAGACTGACAACTAAATCTGGCCTGCAAACATTTTGTTTGGCTGGTCCAGTTATTTTTGTTTTGTTTTGTCTTGGTTTTGTAATTGAAGTTAAATGACTTCTGGCAGAAAATCCTTTCTCAAATTTCACAGGCCCACCACTCTCTGTTGCCTTATACCCCACCCTGGTTCCAACATTTTTGTAACCTTCATGAAACTTATAGGCATTTGGGTTTGTGATGCCTCTCAGGTAGGTGGATCACCTGAGGTCAGGAGTTCAAGATCAGCCTGTCCAACATGGTAAAGCCCCTTCCCTACTAAAAATACAAAATTAGTCAGGCATAGTGGTGTGTGCCTGTAGTCCCAGCTACGGGAGAGGCTGCAGCAGGAGAGTTGCTTGAACCCGGGAGGCAGAGATTGCAGTGAGTCAAGATCGTGCCACTGCCCTTCGGCATGGGCGACAAAGTGAGACTCCGTCTCAAAAAAAAAAAAAAAAGAAGAAGAAGAAGAAAAGAAAAAGAAAATCCTCATAAATAGAGCCAGGGAAAGTCATGAAGAGTGGCTTCTCACATTTGTATGCCTGATAACAAAAAAGACTAGAAAAACCACAAACTTGAATAAAGGCCATTTGCAATCTTATACAAAAAATATGTAAGTACATCTGCACAGCAACCGCCTGTCCAACCTTGGACTGGCATCACCCTCCTTATTGTTATTTCTAGGCAAAGATAATTATTTTAAAACAATTATGTAATCCTCCTCATTTTTTCCTTTAAAACTCTTTTTCTTTCTTTACCTCCCTGAATATGCACATAGTTTGCATACTCCTGTTGCAGTGTCCTATTTCCAAATAAACATCTTTTCTTTTAGAAACTTCTTTTTGTTATTTAGGCTGACCAGTTCATGGAATCATTCCAATCAAACCAAACACAATCTTCTCTCAATTTACAGTTATTGTTGGAAGACTCAATGTATGCTTAAACTATACAACAATATTTTGTGTTTATTTATAAAAGAAGTTGGGCTCTAGGCTCAGAAAATATAGGTAGAGTTTATTAATTGAAGTAAATATCTGGTTAGATAACTTGGAAGTTGTGCAGTCTGCAGCATCATTATTTGATTGCAAGATGCATTATATCCCTGACCTTTCTCACTGAATCTCAGTAGCATTTTCTAGTCATTGTGACCAAAGGAAAAAAGCTTCCTAAAATGTTTGCAATGTCCCTGAGTGGCTCTACCATCCCCATTGAGGTACAACTTTTGTGATGAGGAGAATTTATGTGGCAGATTACCCTCATTTTTTCATTGTCAAAAGCTGATCTTTCTTTAACTCCTCTATATTCAGTATCCTTTTGCATCCACAGTATCGTTTGGCATCCACTACTGGAACAAAAGTTCCAGTTTGACTTTTGTCCTAGATAATGTGACTTCCCAGGGACTGCCGTAACAGCGGCATCCTCCAGGATATATTCCATTGTGACTAAGTCACAGGGCTTGCTCGCTGATGCTTCAGGGATGCTACTATAAAGTCTCTTCCCAACCTGCATTTTGGTCCCTCAAAGAACCTCTGTGTATGCTTCCACTACACTTCTTTTTGGGCCTTCCTAGATTGACTTCCAGTATACCTTGGGCTCTTTCATTGCAGCAGATTGTCCCCTCCCTAGAGACCCTAGGTGATTTACAGATCCAATATTGGCATCAGGGCTGAGTGGAGAATCAACAGCGTCCTGATTGGGTGTGATACTTAATTTGGTACTCATATTTTAAGAACATTACCATGGACCATATGTTAATTTCAACTTCCTTCACCCATGCTTTAACCTGGTTACTACTTGTGCCTCTTTCGGCCCCTAACTACCTCCTTTCTCAGGCCAATGTGGTACTGTGTACCAATTACAAAGCTGGCGTTCTCTAGGCTAGTAGCAAATTCTAGGATGATGATAACCCACCAAATTACAGGGACTACAGTTTCCAATACCATAGCTATCTGGGATTTCCCCCACTGTGGGTCCCTGCCACTAATGAATTCAACATGTGCTTGATACTAGTTGATTCCCTGACACCCTCAGCTCAAGGACTTGTAGCACAGCTTGTATTGGGACAGGTTCCCTCTTGCATGTCCACCTACCAAGATCATACACCAACTCTCTCTGACCTTTTCCTTGACATGAGTTGCTGCTTTTCTACCAAGCTAGACATGAGGCCATCATTGTCAGCAATTTGACCCATGGCTCTCTACTGCAAGGGCTATCCAGGTACTCACCTGACCTCACGAAATTCTTCTATGGGGGAATAAACAGCTATTCCCCATGGACCCAGAGATTCTCATAGCCAAATAAACCATGTCTCCAGCTACTCACCAATACATTGCCAAAACCAGAATTAAAAGAAAACCTAATCTTTGCAGGAGTATGGATTTGTTTTGGTTTTGTTTTTTCTTTTAGTTACACATTTCTCATTCCACTTTCTTTTTTGCTGTGACCCAGCAGCAATTATCAGAGGGATCTACATAAGCCAATTTCAACATAACTGACAAACGGTCAATAATTTATTGGTCTTTCCATAAATGTAAGTCTGGACTCATAAGACAAGGCAGACCTGGGTGAAGCATCTTTCTGTAAGGGATGCCAGTTATCTAGGCAGCTATATCCGACACCAGATCCTCAATTGCACTTACATTGGTATCACCCTTTTTCATGTGTGTCTCTGCATTTCTCTTAACTGTCCTAATCTTTCTGTATCCTAAGAAAAATACCAAACTCTGAAATTCAAGTCTTAATCTACCTCCCTACTTGCCGGGGTTGGCACTCTTCATCTTCTATCAAGTGGAGACACCCAGGCCATGTGTACAGATGCACATGTGAGTGGCCTGTTGAGAAGACTGGCTTTTTCCCAATTCTTGCCACTCCTCTTGTGTGTAGACTGCTCCTAAATTAGTTGTTTGAGGTAGGTAGTACCAACAATGCATTATGAAATGCGAACATGTCTAACGGACTCTGCGGAATATCAGTGTGTGTAAGCTGCATAGACAGTGACTAAAACTTTTCTTTGTAAATGTTTTCCTTATAGTTAGTCACTAAAAATTACAGAGTTTTGGTCACCAAAAATGTATTTCTTATGCATAATCATTGACCAGAAATGTAACCTGATTCTGAATTTGAAACAGGGCATTTTATTCTGGTTTTCTTCATGGGAAGTGGCTGAATTTGGTAGAGTAGAAATACAAAGTTAGGAGTTTAAGAAGAATGAAAGATGCATAATGCACAAAGTACCCATTGGAATTTTCAATACATCAAATTTTATATTTAAAATTTAAAACATGTAAGGAATATTACAACACTGGCTTTTAAAAGAACTAACCTATATCTGAGATAAACTTTTGGCTGCTCAAAACTTTCTAAAATATCTAGGAGGAGATTTGAGATATCTGACTTGAGGCATCTGGTATTTGTCTTCTTCATAAAGAGGAACCAAAATAGCACGTAGATAATTACAATCTACATCATCTAAAAGAGAACATTAGAATTCAACAAAAAAGTGACACAAAACATCAAAAGCATGGAAGGAGAGGGGAAGCAAGATAGCCTGCTTGGTGGAGATGGGCTGGGAGTCCAAAGAGGCTCCCCAATGTGAGGAAGGGGTAAGTGAGAGACCACTCATAATTTACATTCCCATCATAAACTCCTAAAATCCTAGCTCTGGGAGAGTCCCTCAACCATCATGAGCCCTGGGATTAATGTAGGGAGCTGCCTGAAGACCACACAACTGCATTGCTCCAGACAGGAAGCTCACACTGTGTCCTACACAACTCTTAGTCCTAAGCAGCTACAGCAAGGCAGTTCCTGAATCTCCACATCCCTGGAGTCCCATGGAAATTCTCTGCTTACAACTACTGCCGTGGCTGGATGCTATTGCCAGGACTGAAGCATGAGCCATTGGCAGTGACACTTATGCCCCCAGCAATGGATTCACCATGCATTTTCACATGGCCCAGGGACGACTTCCTTGCCCACAGCTGCTGGCACCAAAGGGCAAGCCACTCACAGCCACCCTACTTCCCCTAGCAGCAAAGCCACCATACATTTACAAGCACCCTGAGGATAGGCTACCTCATGTACAGTGACCACTTGGGGCCAAAGCACACACTCCCCCACTGCATATAGCTGCTGCCACTAAAAGAAATCCCACACTTCCCAGTAATAGGACCATAACACAGCCACTGCTGCCCCCACTTTAGCAGTCCACAATGTGTCTGGTGATCACCCCACCTGCCTACCACAGCCAAAGCCTACACATACCACTGGGAGGCCTAAGGACAGGTCTGCCAGCCCAGCCCTAACCACCACTGTTGGGACCTGAGCATTCCTCCTAGGAGCCTGTATTTGGCTCTCCCTGAACTGCCACTACCACCATAGTTGGCACCTACCTCCCCCTGCCACCTGCAGGCCTGGGTATTGGTCCATCCAACTGATCACAGCCACCATCAAACTCTGTATAGATCACTTGGGAGACAGGATTGTCCCACACTGTTACTGCCATCGCCCATGATGCACTCACTGTCATGGAACCTGAGGGCCTAGCTACCCACCTAGCCCACCACTGCCACTACCCACACCTTAAAAAGCTGCCTGGAGGCCCAAGAATCAGCCTGCATAGGCCTGCCAACACTGGTGCCAGCATATGCCACCTTGGAACCCAAGAAAATATATGCTCAGTACACTGCTGCCACCCCTTGAACTCAAGAACTGTTCTGCCCAACTTGTTGCAGCCACCGCCAACACCAAAGTGGACAGCTTTGGTTCCAGTGGGTTGCTCCACCATTGCTACTGACATAAATCACATCACACCAGCTGCTAGGGGCTTGAGAACCTGACCACACACCCAGCCCACTGCTACCACTACCAGCATCTGAGAAAGCCACCTGGATCCCAAGAATCAGCCTGCTTACACCCAATGACACTTGTACCAGTGTAAACCACACTGGGGCCCAAGGACAAACATGCTCAGTCCACCATTGCCACCACTGGGGCCTGAAAACTGGCCCACCTGGAATCCTGGCCTCCAGAACAACTTCACCACAGCCTCTGCTGCAACCACAACTAATGCCACTGAGGAAATCACAAATACCGCTGATGTTATTCACTGATAAATAAATCATTCAGAATTATTTGGCACCCACAATCAAAGCCAAGGTGCACTCCATGATCAAGACCATAGATACACTTCAGGAAAAAGTCCTGCCCTACAAAAGCAAATTTCAAAAAATTGGAATGAGTGATTATTACACCACATGAACAGCTATAAATATTAGGACAAAAGGAACATATCTCAACATAATGAAGTCCAAATAGGGCAGATCCACAGCTAACATCATTTCGAATGTAAAAGCTGAAAAGTTTTCCTCTGAGAACTGGAAGAAGAAAAGGATGTCCACTTTTACTATGCCTGTTCAATGATATTGGAAGTCCTAGCCAGAGCAGTCAGTCAAGAAGAAATAAAGACATTCAAATTGGGAAAAAGTAAGTCAAATTGTCCCTCTTTGCAGATGATATTGTTTTATATCTAGAAAAATCTAAAGACTTCACCAAAAAACTCTTAGATCTGATACATTCAGTAAAATTGCAGGATATAAAATCAACATACAAAAATTATTACAATTTCTACGTATGAATAATAAACTAGCTGAGAAAGAAATCAATAAGGCAATCCCAACTATAATAGCTAAAAACATTTCTAAGAATGAGTTTACCCAAGGAGGTGAAAGTCCTCTACAAGAAAAACCACAAAACATTGATGAAAGAAATTGAAGAGGACACAAACAAATGGAAGGATATGCCTGTTCATGGATTAGAAGAATTAATATCATTAAACTAACCATGTTCCCCCAAACAATATAGATTCAAAGCAACCTTTATCAAAATACTAATGTCATTTTTCACAGAAATAGAAAATAAATCCTAAAATTCATACAGAACTAACAAAAACCTTAATATCCAAGGCAATCTCAAAAAAAAAAAAAAAAACAACAAACAAAGCTAGAGTCATCACACTATCTTACTTCAAAATAGGTTACAAAGCTATAGCAAGCAAAACAGCGTGGTATCAGTATAATAGCAAATACATAGACCAATTAAAGAGAATAGAGAACCCAGAAATAAAACCATATATTTACAGCCAACTGATTTTTGACATAGGCACCAGGAACATACATTGAAGAAAGGACACCTCTTCAATAAATGGTGCTAGGAAAACTGGATATCCACATGAAAAAGAATTACACTGGACCCCTATCTCTCACTATATGCAAAAATCAACTCCAGATGGATAAAATACTTAAATATAAGACCCAAAACTATAAAACTACTAGAAGAAAATAAAACATAGGGGAAATGCCAGGTCTAGGCAAAGATTTTATGGCTAAGACCTCAAAAGCATAGGCAACAAAAACAAAAAAAGAAAAATTTGAGTATATCAAAATCAAAAAGCGTTTTTATATCAAAGGAAACAATCAACAGAGTGAATACTATTTAGTATTCTGTTATATATAACCTTTTCTTTATCCAATTATCCATTGATGGACACAAGTTGATTCCACATCTTTGCTATTGTGAATAGTACTGCAATAAATATGGGAGTGCAGGTATCCCTTTGATGTACATATTTCTTTTCCTTTGAATAAATACCCAGTAGTTGGATGGCTGGATTGTATGGTAGTCCGATTTTTAGTTTTTTGAAAAAATTTTATATTATTTTCCACAGTGGCTGTACTAATTTGCATTCTCATCAACAGTGTATAAGTTCCCTTTTCTCTGCATCCTTACCAGCATCTGTTATTTTTTTTTAATAATAGCAATCCTAATTGGGATAAGAGAATATCTCGTGTGGTTTTGATTTGCATTACCCTAATGATTAATGATGTTGAGCATTTTTCGTATACTTACTGGTCATTTTTATGTCTTCTTTTAAGAAAGGTCCATTCATGTCTTTTGCCCATTTTTAATGAATTGTTTTGAATATATGTATTCTGTTTTATATATATTATAATATATATATTATACATATATTATGTATATATAATATATTATTATATATATTATATTATATAAATATATAATATATTATATATTATATTATATATAATATATATTTTATATATATATATATAAAAACAGAATACTATTTAGTCATACAAAATTAAATCATGTCATGTGTTGCGACACAGATGGAACTTGAGGTCATTATATTAAGTGAAATAAGCCAGGCATAGAAAGAAATATCATGTGTTCTCACGTGTATGTGGGAACTAAAAAAGTTGATCTCATAGAGGTAGTTATTAGAATAATAGATAGCTGAGGCTAACAAGGGTGTGTGGGTTGAGGGCAGATGAAGAGAAAGAGAGGTTGGTTAATGGGTACAAATATACAGTTTGATAGAAGAAATGTTCTGATTTTGACAGCAGAATAATGTAACTCTTGTTAACAACAATGCATTGTGTATTTCAAAATAGCTAGAAGAGAGGACTTGAAATGTCCTCAACACATAGAAATGGTAAATACTCCTGTCCATGGATACCCAGAATTCCATGACTTGGTTATTTAACATTGTATGCATGTAACAAAATATCACATGTACCCTATAAATATGTACAAATGTCATGTATCTATTTAAAAATTCTGGTCATATAGATTCACTCGCTTAAATGCAGCCAATGTTGCAAATGCACCTGTAAGGTCACAATTCCAGATCACACACATTTCTTCTCAATGTCTTTTTATATTCCATGACTCCATCATCAATGGCCAGATCTGATATCTGACAAAACATTTTGTCATGTGACAACAGCCCTTTTTAAGGAGAATTGCAGACTAAAAAAAAAGTACTATGTTACTAACAGAAAAGTTTGGCATGGTTATAAGAAAATCTGTCCTGAAAAGTCAATGAAGTACTCCTTTTTTAAGGAGCATAAATTGTGGGACATTAGGAAAAACAATTTAAAACATACAAAAATTCTACTTCTAAGAATTTTGACACATACTTCCTTAGTATAAAGATATATATTAAAAAAATAAACAAAACAAATACGTAACAGAAAATCGATTAACAACACGCATACTCCATGCAAAAGAATACTATATTATCATATTCCTTAATGTAGATCTATACTAAATGTTTTTAAAAATATTCAAAAGAGTATCAAGTGAAAAAAATAAGTTATGAAACACACCTGGCTGGTTAAAGTTTTATAAAATATATTCATATGTTTTTATAATATCTGAATAGAGATACATCAGTATGTAATAGTGGTGATGATCTCTGAATGGTGGGGCTTTAGGTAACACTATGTATTTATTGCTTTACTACTTTTAATTTTTCTGCAATGAATTTGGATTGTTTATATAATAAATATGCTGAGTGCAATAAAAAGGATAATATTTCCCAGCACCCAAACCCTAGTCACTATGAAATAAAAGTAAGTCCATAAATTTGTAGAGTAACCTTGTAGCCTTTCCACTTTTGTGTAAAGTACTAGTTCCTTTGCTTTGGAAACTCCTGTCCTACATTAAGTGCCAGATGGGTCAGCAGAAAACCCCTGACGGCCTTAGCTTTTACTGTAAGTAAAATGACCTCATTTTAACATGAAGTTTGAATAAAATTTACAGTCTAGATATAGAATGATTACCTCCTCTTGTTTTGTTTTTTTTTTTTTAAATACAATTTCACTCACATCTGTCTATGGAATTTGAGCTTTTCCTAGTTCCCTCTTTTTGTTAAAACATTTTCTCCTCAACATGGACATTTTAAAAAAATGTAAGTGTACAGATTTTAATTTATTTTTAAGAATAATTTTATATTTTAAAAACAGGACACATACATGTATGAGTAAACAGTATGGATGGCACAGACCAAGTCCACACTGGTAAGCTTTTGAGAACCATTTACAATATGTTAACAGTAGTACTGCTGCAGGCAAACAGAGGAAGAATAAATAATAGTGCTTCAGGAAGAGTAGTGATTGAGAGGGTCGATGAAGAGGACACCTCATTGTGGATGCTAGAGCAGAAACAACTCCCCTGTAGTGACATTTGCAAAGTTCCAGATCTCCACGACAAAGATAACCCAACCCATCGGAACAAACAGCCTCTCGATGTGCCTGGCAACTGCAGAGGTAGAACTCAGGCATAGTAGGCACAGGAATGGGGAGACTGGAGCCAGGGACAAATGCTGAGGAAAGAGTTCCAATGAGCATTTGTGTTCATACATACATACCGCCAACAAAGAGCATTGCACTGATTAACACTGCACTGTGTAATCACCACTCACTGGATTCCATGATGGAGAGTAAAAAGCCTCTTTTTTTCCTACATATTTATATCATTCAATACAGTCAGAATGGGAGCTGTTTCAGAAATAGAAAATCTTCCATGCATGTGTACTTGTTTTCAAGAGAGACCATTTACTTATTTAATGCTTTACAGTACACTCAGAACTAATCCTCAGAGGTGAGTACATTTAACAAGTAAAATAAATAAAGCGTAAGGAGATTTTTGCCCAAACCGCCGAGCTAGAAAATGGCAGGTCAGAAAAGACTTGATTGAGCTCCTATCTTCTGATTTCAAAGTAAATTCTTTATACTGTACAGCAATGATCAATCAAGCATATACTTCATAGAAAGCAATCCAAAATGGCTGGTTACAAGCATAGTCTGAGGCTATGTGCATTAAGTTTGCTTCAATGTGTTTAATTGCGTCTTAATTATTTACTGCTGATTTTAAGATATAAGACGAGGAAGAGAGGCCATTTCCTACATACTTAGCTTAAATTATGAAGTGTGTCATATTCAATATTCTGTGTCCTTTAGGACTAAGGCAGGGCTATATTTTGTCTAATACCATAATCTAGTATACTTACCTTTGTATCCCTCTTAGTATTAGTTATCTAAATACTAAAATATGAAAACTCATAAATACTTGGGTTTCTTCACGAGATTGAGTTGATCACCTATAGGTGCACCAAGCAGTGGTATTTACATAAGGAGAAAGAGGTCTAATATCTAAAGATGCCTTCACTCAAAGTCAAGTGATAGAAGTTGCTGATCATAAGAAAGCAAATGTGAAAATGACAATTCTTCCACATATTGAACGTATACCGTAGGTTATGTGCTTTAGGCATTATGTTTAAACTTCACTGCAATTGTGTTTTACAGGTAAGGGAAGCAAAGTACAAGATAGAGAATACCCAACTCAACAAGCTAAAAAATGACAGTCAAGATCTTAGACAATTTTTGTTTAAGGTTCCACTTTCCATGAAACTGAAGAACCCCTATAATTCCACCCAGCCCCTACAGTAATTCTTATGCTTTTCCCAGTGCTGTCACATAATCAATGTTTTACATATTTGTTGTTGAAATACCAATTAAAACAACTGTTTATCATTATATTCACATGTATGGCCAATGGGAATTTCTGCAACACACAAAAATCTGAAAGACATGAAATTTTTGTTACTATAAACATAAATCCTGCTTATTCTTTCCTGAAAGGTGTGATATAAAATATTTAAACTTGCTTATTGAGAATAAAGAAGTCTTCTGCTCAGCTTTGAATCAATTCCAAACCAGAGAAACTCTTGTGTTGCGGTTTGAAACAAAGTGCTGAAATAATACGTGTCCCTTGCTAGACTGTAAACCGCAGTCCCTTCATTCAGATGACCTCAAGGTCTGACCAGTGAGTACTCAGCTGCTTCTTCCGGTTACCTTTTTATGTTGGCTTGTCCTTAATATAGCTAATGCTCCCCAGATGTATCAGCCACTGGCCCTCTTTAACCCTTGCTGGTCTCGCATGCTGCACTGACTGCTTTTCACAGACACAAGACGAAAATGGAGAAAATAGCACATATTTTCAGTGCCCTGGGGGCATGGCAATGGTATGTAGAAAAACCTACCAAATGAATGGGTTTTTATTTTAAAGATTTGAATTTTGATAAATTTAAGATTATATAAAAAGAGAGAGAATCAGATAATAAACCCCCATAGGCCATTACCTAGCTTCAGCAAACTTATTTTACATATAACCTTACCCATATTCCCCATCTCGAATTATTTTGTAGTAAATCCAGACAATATTTTACTTTATAAATAAACATTTCAGTACTTAATGCTAAAAAATTAATTCCTAAATATCACCAAATATTGAGTCAGTGTTCAAATTTCCAATCATCTTTTTTTTTTTTTTTTTTTTGAAGAAAAGTAAGAAAAGTATACTTGGAAGTTCTGGGCAGGACAATCAGGCAAGAGAAAGAAATAAAAGATATTCAAATAGGAAGAGAGGAAGTCAAATTGTCACTGTTTGGAGATGACATGATTGTATATTTAGAAAACCCCATCGTCTTAGCCCAAAATCTCCTTAAGCTGACGAGCAACTTCAGCAAAGTCTTAGGGTACAAAATCAATGTGCAAAAATCACAAGCATTCCTATACACCAATAATAGACAGAGAGCCAAATCATGAGTGAACTCCTATTCACAACTGCTATAAAGAGAATAAAATAACTAGGAATCCAACTTACAAGGCATGTGAAGGACCTTTTCAAGGAGAACTACAAACCATTCAACAAGGAAATAAGAGAGGACATAAACAAATGGAAAAAACATTCCATGCAAATGGATAGGAAGAATCAATATTGTGAAAATGGCCATACTGCCCAAAGTAATTTATAGATTCAATACTATCCCTTTCAAGCTACCATTGACTTTCTTCACAGAATTAGAAAAAAACTACTTTAAATTTCATATGGAATGAAAAAAGATCCTGCATAGCCAAGACAATCCTAAGCAAAAAGAACAAAGCTGTAGGCATTATGCTACCTGACTTCAAACTATACTACAAGGCTACAGTAACCAAAACAGCATGGTACTAGAACCAAAACAGATATATAGACCAATGAAACAGAACAGAGGCCTCAGAAATAACACCACACATCTACAACCATCTGATCTTTGACAAACCTGACAAAAACAAGCAATGGGGAAAGGATTCCCAATTTAACAAATGGCATTAAGAAAACTGGCTAGCCATATGCAGAAAACTAAAACTGGACCCCTTCCTTACACCTTATAGAAAAATTAACTCAAGATGGATTAAAAACTTAAACATAAGTCCTAAAACCATAAAAATCCTAGAAGGAAACCTAGCCAATGCCACTCAGGACATAGGCATGGGCAAAGAATTCATGACCAAAACACCAAAAGCAATGGCAACAGAAGCCAAAATTGACAAATGGGATTTGTCAATTAAACTAAAGAGCTTCTGCACAGCAAAAGAAACTATCATCAGAGTGAACAGGCAACCTACAGAATGGGAGAAGTTTTTTGCAATGGATCTGACAAAGGGCTAATATCCAGAATCTACAGAGAACTGAAACAAATTTACAAAACAAACAAACAAACAAACAAAAAAACATCAAAAAGTGGGCAAAGGATATGAACAGACACATCTCAAAAGAAGACATTTATGCAGCCCACAAACATATGAGAAAAAGCTCATCATCACTGGTCATTAGAGAAATGCAAATCAAAACCACAATGAGATAGACCAGTTAGAATAGCATTCATTAAAAAGTCAGGAAACAGGAGAGAGATCCAAGATGGCCGATTAACAACAGCTCAGGATTGTAGCTCCCAGTGAAAGCGCAGAGAGCGAGTGGACGCCGCACTTTCAGACGAATTTTTGTTGCCCACAGACTAGGAGATTCCCGGCGGAGGAGCC
>CAUYLG010018244.1:0-29120 GCA_963573385.1 Cacajao melanocephalus
CAAAATAGCCGCGCCGGCCAAAAAAGTCGCGCTGGCGACCCGTGTGGCTCCTCCGCCGGGAATCTCCTAGTCTGTGGGCAACAAAAATTCGTCTGAAAGTGCGGCGTCCACTCGCTCTCTGCGCTTTCACTGGGAGCTACACTCCTGAGCTGTTGTTAATCGGCCATCTTGGATCTCTCTCTGTTTTATGTTTCTAAATGACAAGTTAATATTAACCAATATATTTTCTTTAATATTGTAGAAACAAGACCTTCTAGAGAAAAAAATGGCTTATCATTTACAAAAAATGCAAGATACTGGCTTTAAAGGAGAAGATTCGGGGAAAAATACATTGAAGTACAAAGGTCAAGATGGAACACATGGTGAATGTGAGAACATTAAAAGATGATGTAGCTAAGTAGGAAATGCTTATCTACCTAAAAATCCTTTTGTAATACCCTGTGTACTTACACTTGTTACTCCCTTTGTGCCGGACACTGTTCTAGGCATTTCTATATTACAGTTTAAGTTGAAAAGTAGGCATATATGTAACAATTATAAAAAATTATAATAATCTTATCAATTGGCTCAGGAGACAGGCTTGCCTGTACTGTAGTTCTAACCAACCTCCCTATATTTAAAATAACTACTGAAATGATACAAACTTGTATCTAAGATAACTGCTATTATATAGCAACACAGTATTCTATTATACTGCCAACCAGTAAGAAAGGGTGAAGGTAGAGAATTAGGGGAAAAAAAGAAGGAACAAATAAATGAAGAAAGAAAAAATGAAGTAAGTTTATAAGGAGAAATGGCTTTGCTATGCCCAGTCTCTACCAGCTTCCTTTATTTATAACATTACAAAATTACAATGGGTTTTTCTCTTCTGATATTAGCTACAATTTCACGACCAGAATGCAAAACTGTAGACTTGACTTAACTATCTTTGATTATGTAGTATCAGGAAAGAAACTGATTATTTTCCATGCAGCTTCATCATAGTATCCCAAGAATCCCATTTTGAGGTCAGAGCTTTCCTGTGTCACTGCAGTAGATTACCAACTAGCTTCTGTTGACTTCTTTTTTTACCGGCCTCAAATCCATTTTGTACTGTTGCTTGTTACACTTAAAACTCTGTTCTGATAGTTTCTTCCTCCACCATTAAAACTATTACCTATTAAATGAAGCTCAGACTGTTTCAGCAAGCATTTATCAGCATCTAGAGTTCAGTACTTACCTAACTTACTTTATTTTACACTACATCCTTGAAGATGGCAGCTATAATCCAGTAGCGATATGAAAAGGCTCTGGTGTTTGACTATAGAAGTCCAATCCTGTTTTATCATTTTTTATCGATGTAATGGCTTGAGCAAATTACTTAAACTCCCTAAGCCAGTTTCGTTATCTGAAAACAAAGATAATACTCCTAAATAATTTCTATAAAGAGTGTAAAAATTCTAGCATAGAGTAAGAACTTAATTTATTTTGTTGTTTAGTCAAATTAGACTACTGGTCATTCCTAAAACACATGTTATCTTTCCTGCTTCTCTGCCTCTCTGTATAAAATTTTCTCAATTTAGAATGACCTGATTACTGTATCCACTTATCAAAATCCTACAGTTCTTTAAGCCCTACTGTAAATTACACCCCAAAAAGTCATTTTTGATAACCCTAACTGGAAGGTCCCTCTCCTATGAATCTCTGAAGTAGTATTTACCACTTTTAATTCACATGTTACATACTTTCCACTGTCTTAATCATTTATAATAGTAAACTCCCACCTTTGTATTTAACAGAACACCATGAAAAGCATATACACTCAGTATATATTTGCTAAATGAATTAAATATATTTACTTCATTGAAGCAGTGACAGCAATATCATGCCTCAGATATGAAATCACTTTAGTAACTATACAAATTACTACATCTTCATTAACTTTCTCATATAGTAGGAAGACTTTAAAGTAGCTTAAACATTTGTTATTTAAATACACTGTTGTTGAAGAAGTAGTATATAAATGAGTTTAGTTTATATTATCAAAATGACAGAATAGAAAGAGTATCCATGGCACAAATTAAATTAAATTATACTACTATAGTAATGTTGTCACCTTCCAACAAATAGACAACTTTTAATGGGACCAAGAAAGTAAAAGAAAGAAAATATCAAAAGAATCTGCTCAGTGATCAGTGAATGGGTAAATGGATCACTCTTACATTTAACATCTCTCATAGCCCCTGAACACACATGCAGTGAGGGCCTTCTGCCACTTTAATAGTTAGAAAAGCAAAATTGTAATTGTCTTTATCACAAAGAAGGGAATATACATGTGTATTTGCTTCTGTCAGGCAGCAAGGCATATCCAAGAATTACATTAGTCAGTGTGGACTGCTGAGTCTTCAGCCCAGTCACATGTTGGTATGCACCCATATGGAAAATGACATGTTTCAGTTGAACGCAGGTGCAGATTTCCCTTTCTGCCAAAAAAAAAAAAAAAAAACATTCTATCCCTCCAAGGGTATCTTTTAATATGAAGGGGTAATATTTCAGGAATTGTCTTTCCTCCCATTTCGCATCTCTCTATCTTCTCCAATTTCTCTCACAATCCCACATACAGATTAGCATATACTTCAGCTCTTCCTGGGCATAAAAGGATGAGTAGTCTATCTTGGGTAATTCTGTCATCATTATTAAAAATAAATGTTTTATTATATTTCTTTAAGATTCTCCAAAGAATAAAAGGAAGACTTCTGAAGATATAATATTAGTTTATCCTACTGGAGACCAGAATACATATGAAGAAATATCTGGTAATTGAATATTGTGACAAGAAACACGAGATACTAAACAATAACTTGGGGAAAGATAGTTTTGTAACAGCTTCTTTGACTTAAATATAGATAAAGCCTCTGTTTTCTTTTGTCAAATGACTGATTTTGAGTGGTACTTATCAACAGCTATGTGGCCTTTATTGCCTTTAGAATTTTATAAATAGGTAATTCATTTATTGTGTTTAACCTGACATTATATTATTTTAGAAAATTAAATGAAGGTTCTGTTACTATTAAATACATAATATACCATGTCTAACAACTTGTAAAAAATATTTATGCTTAAAACAATTTCAGAAAACTCTGAAATGTGTTAGAAATTAAGTACATTAACTCCAGATTCACTGTGGCCCTTACTGAAACATCACTTTTTTGTTTTAATTTATGCTGTGTCACTTCATGCTATTCATTAGAACTCACTAAAAGACCATAAGCCCAAATTACACTATAAAACGCCTCAAAAAATATATTATCAAAGTATGACTGTTCAGAAGTTGAACAGTATAACTTATCTCCCATTATTAAATTTCAAAGAAAAAATTAGAGTTAAATTTCTTGGCCTTATTGGTTAAAAAATAAAGGAAATACTGTTTAAAATCTTTTCTTCTCAAGTATGTAATTTGCTTAGTCTCATCAAGGATCAGAAATGTTGGGAGAGATAGGGTTGCCTTAGCCTAGGATGTCTTCCTGCCTCAGAATCACTGAGGTTCAGTTAATTTAACTCCAAAATTCATAGGTCCCATTTTTAAAATTCAGTTTTTACAACATACCAAAACGTTATTTACAACTGTCAAATTTATGGCAATATCAGCTCTACATCTTATACTAAATGTAGACAATAAAACTAAATTATCAATTCCTAAAGCAGTTATCTCAAGCAAACTGATCCTGTAAAAATCTCGTGTTTAATGCATCCCAGTCTGATCTTTCTGTTGTCAAAGAATCTCAGTGACATTTCAGGAGAGGATGGTTAATAGAAAATACTGTTTTTAGTCCCACTGCAATACCCGTTTATTGTGACAATTGTCTGGAGAACAGACCTGTAAATTTAATTAAGCATGGTTGGGAGAAATATCCTATTGAAAGAAGAAATGTAAAGTAATGTGATTCATATCAGGGTTGGGTGCCAGGGAGTATGTATAGCCACTCTCCAGTCTCAGTGAAGGGTATATGTGTCATTGTAGTCTTCTTGTGAATTTCAGAAATACACAATAGTGACATCACAAGTCATACATTTTTAGAGGTGCCCCTCTTTCCCATGCACCATAATCAGGTCTTCCTGATTTCCATTTCATCATAGAGCCATGAGTGTGAACTCTGTAGAGTGTCACATCCTCTATACTCTTATGAGAAATTTGCCCCACACAGTTTTGCAGCTGGTGATTCTTCAGAGTTCAAAGCCAGTTTCCTGCTCCAGCTCCTTATCTTGTCTCTGTGTTTTTTCATTCTCAGAAAATATCTCAAGGCATTTATTTTTTTTAATTACCCTAAAGCAAAATGGAACATTTTGTACAATTACATGTACAATCACATATATAGATTTGTGTAACCTCAATCACAATCACATGTAGAACAGTCCAATATTCCAAAAATCTCCCTCATCCTGTTTATTTGCAGTCACACCCGCCTTCTCCCAACTAACGATTGCAAATTATCTCTGGGATTATTTTCAAATAGTCATATGTTCTCATGGATATAGTTATTTTTCTGTTGGAGAATGTCATATAAATAGAATCATACATTATTTGACTTCATGAAAATGGCTTCTTTTACTCAGCATAATACCCCTGAAATTCATCCAAGTTATTGCATGTGTCAATAGTCTGTTCCTTTCCATTGCATGGATGCACCAGAGTTTGTTTATTCATTCTTGAACTGAAAGAAATTTGAAATTTGGGGTTGTTTCCATGTTTTGGTGATTATGTATAGAATGACCAGAAGTACAGTTGTCATTTGAACATCAAGGGCTGAGAGTTGGAGCACTGACTCCCTGCACAGCAAAAAATTTACATTTAATTTTTGGCTGCCCAGAAACTTACTAACAGCTCACCTTTGACCTTACTAATAAGATAAACTGTGGAGTAACACATGTTATATATGTTATATATATATTATATACTATAATCTTACAGTAAAATGAACTGGAGAAAAAATGTTATTAAATTGAGAAAGTCATAAGGAAGATAAAATATATTTACTATTTATTAAAAGTGGATCATTGTTAAGGTCTTCTCATTGTCTTCATGTTGTAACACCTTTGGCCAGTGGAAGCTCCTTAATTATAGCTCTAGAGGTATTTCTGAAATGATCCTAGTTGTGTTTGATAGCATTTCTTGCTACCTGGTAAAACAGGAGGATTCTAACTTATCTTGTATAAATCTAGTTGCTTTGGCAACTTTGAAAAAATAATGTCATCACAGATTGATGCATTTATCTGAATTTATGCAAATATCTCATTTTCTTTATTACCGTGGCTTTAAAATAAGTTTTAAAATTCAGTGGTTTGAGTTATCCAACGTTTGTTGTTATGCCAGGTTGACTTCGTTATTCTAGAGCCGTTGCTTTCTATACAAATTTTAAAAACTTGTCAATTTCTACAAAATAGCTTGCTGCTATTTAGTTGGGATTCAATTTTCATTTATTTCTCGCTGTCTAGGACTTTCAGTACAATGTTGAGGAGCAATGGTGATTGTGTACTTCTTAATATTGTTCCAAAACATAAGGAAATGTGATACATATACATTAGGATACTATATTATATTTATCATATTATTTTTAATTATATTATGATTACTATATTATTAATGTAATGGTCAGTATAATATTATTATGTTACATATTATACATGATCTTTATAATTTGTGTTGTTATTCTTGCATATTTGTTCATGGGGGAATTGAAAATTTTTTAATTTATTATAATATCTCTAATGATATTTTGTATCAAAGTGATTCTGATGTAAAAGTATGAGATAGAAAATGTTCAACTCTTCTTTAATTTTTTGGAAGAGTTGTGTAGAATTAGCATAATTTCTTGCTTAAATATTTAGCACAAGTCAGAGGCGAAGTCTCTTGAGTCTGGAGCTTTTTTGTGGAAAAGTTTAAACTTCCTACTTAATTTCTTTGCTGCAGGGCTCTTCATATTATCTATTTATTTGTGATGAAATGTGGTCATTTGGATTTTTTAGGGAATTTGTTTCTTGTATATATTTTCAAATTTATTGGCAAATATTTTTCATGCATTTCTTTATTATTTCATTTAGAAATTATCTGTAGATTCTATTTTACTGATTTGTGACCTTATTTGTTTTTGGCTTATTACTTACTGAACATCTTAAGGAGTCAGTTTTTTTATTTCATTCTTTCTCTCTCTTTTTACTTTTTAAACATTTTTACTTTGATCTTTATTTTTCTTCTGCTTACTAAGTGTTGGCAAGGATGTGGAAGAACTGCAGCCCTGATGCACTGCTCATGGATATGTAGAATGGTACAACCACATTGAAAAACTGGTTTGGCATTTTATTTTTTAAGTTAAACCTACCATGTGACCCATTCATTCAGCTACTAGGTATTTACCCAATAAAAATGAAAAAAAAAAAAGTGTCCACATAGGACCTGTACATGAAAGTTTATAGAAATTTGTATTTATAAATTTTATTTAGAGTGAAATAAAAATTATATTTATAATAAAATTAACAAAGTACTATAAACAAATAAGATAGATAAATATTTTATTTACTTATAAAATCTGGAAACAATCAAAATGTCCATAAATAGATAAGTGTGTACAAAATTATGAAATAACCATACAATAGAATTCTTCTCAGAAATAAAAAATAAAAAATATAACGTTGATATATGTGACAACGTTGTGATGAGTGAAAGAAGCCAGGGAAATATGAAATTCTAGAAAGCGCAAACTAATCTTGAATTAGAGGTACATATCAGTGTTGTTGGATTACGAGAACAGAGAAATAGATTACAAAGTTATGTGAGAAAACTTCAGGGGTTAATAGAAATGTTAGCTTGTATACGGTGATGGTTTCACAGTTTGATTCATATTTCAAAATAAACTAAATAATTAAATAGGTACAATTTACTGTACTCTTATTGTAGTTTCCTAAAGCTGTTTTAAAAAAAATAACAGAGTTTCTCTCTGTTTCGTTTACTTTTAGGAAATACAGCAACTGCTGCTTATCAGAGTAAAAATAATTCAAAGAATTTTATGAAAAAAACCTCAACTTCTGTTGTTCAGGCAAATGTACAAGATAATGGTATAAATCAAAAGGTATAAAATTATGCTTTAAAGTTTGGTGTTATATTTATTAATTTAGCTACTTAACTTTTATTTTCATGAACTCTCTTCTTCAGCAGCATAGCACTGATTGATTGGGGATATTTTTATTCATGAAACCTGATCCATTTTCCTGGCAGAAAAAGTGTTGAGTTAGCTTTGTGCCAAATGCACTATGAATTTTAGCAGAAAATAATCCAAACAAACATTTGGCTGTAATAATAATAATGATAGCTTGTGTTTATTGAGCATATACTATTGACCAGGTGTTGTACTAAGCTAGAATAATGGAAAACAAGGAAATTAGGTAATATAAGATAAAAAAAAAGAATAAGACATAATTGCTCCTCTAAAAGGCCCATGGAAAAATGTTATTCCAATAAAATGATCCTGGAATAATGAATTTTACTTTGGTTCTAAACAGTGTTTTCAATAAGCATTACACTGGTTTGGACTGGGTATGAATGGATTAGATTGGATTTCTCTGAGACAAACTGAATGAGTCTAAACTTTTTAGAACTAACCATAGCATGTATGTATACTATGCCTTTAGGCAAAATAGAGAAGACTGGAGAAGTAAGTTTATACATTGCTACATATTGAACTCAGTTTTTAACTAGTTAAATTTGAGATTATATGGAAAGGAGGTTAATGATATGTGTTGTACCTAAACAGTTTTTATGAGTTACAGGATAAAAGAAAAACATCTGTATTCGTTGGTTAATTGATAGAAAGCAGAACCTCTTTTGGAAGCACAGTTACTAATGTATTTTTTTTTCTTTAATGTGGCACCATGTAGAGAGATGGGATGATATCTAAAAACTCAAGTATTGTCGACAATAGAGGTAAGAAAATGGACAATATTCATAATTTTTCTGTTATTAAGTATACAATTATAGTTATATATATTTTAGTTGTTTCATCTGATTGTAAAAATATGCTTTTTTTAAAAAAGGCTGATATAATTTTCTATGAATACAGATATTATAATTAGACCATATATTTGAGTGATTGCTGGATGAGTGTCCTTTCAGAATTTGCAAAGTGTGGAAAAGATAGGGTCTTGCTGTGGCTGTAGTTATAGATAAAGATGCTGACATACTGGCTCCAGCAGATTGGAATACAGAGAACTATACCCAAGATTGTTTCCATATTTCAACAAATGGTACATTTTATTTCCTGTTTCTCTTTAAATGAAATATGCATTACCCAAGATTTGTGTGCCTTGTTATGTTTATGCAAGTCACTAAATATACTCACATTCACATCTGACATATGCATAACGGAAAATACGAGAGATCTTCCTCCAGTAGCTAAGGATCACCTCAAATTTAATACAAAACTAAATTCATCATCATCTTCCTGTCCCTTTTATTTTCACCCAGGCACAAAACCTGAGTTGTCTTGGACTCTTCCTTCTAAGTTTTGCATCTAAAAGTTCACACTTTCTGTCTAATCTACTTTCTTGATTGATCTTGACCTTCACTCTTTTTCATTCTCATTGCTTCTACCCTTGTTTTTCTCCATTCTTCTCGATTGTAGTGCCCTTCCTCCAATTTCATCTTCCTCTATTTAACCCACTATACATTTGTTTATGTAAACAATATTCCTAAAACATGGCTTTGTTTATTTCACTATTCAAATAGTTTTTCATTGCCTACTTAATGAAATGCAAACATTTAATTCTAGCAGTGGGTTGTGGTTATAGCAAAAGATTAAGCTGGCACAAAAACATTAAATAAATTAGAATTTCAGACTTGTCTTTGAAGGCAATGGGAACCATTGGAAATTTGTAGGCAGTAAACATCAAAAAATGTCATATTATTTTTGGAGATATTTCCTTGACTCAAATAAGTCCCTGATTGTGGCAACTCTAGTCACTGTGGCAGCTGAGCAGGGAGAATGTTGGAGTAATGCTGTAAACTAATATTAATGCTTGTCCCAGCAATATCAGCTTCTCATATTTAAAGTTATCTCTTCTTTCTCTAGGAGATACTAACATTTCAGGCCAAGGTTCAATTATTTCAGCTCAGGCATCACCCACAAGAAATTTATCGAGATTTTCACAGGCATTTTTGGATCCTTCAAAAGAAGAGGTATATAAGAGTTCTTTTACTCCAAATACAAACACAATAAAAGGGATACAATCTTATGGTCATAATTGGTATACAAAAATGTCATGACTTATGTAATCACCCAAAACAGCTTTATTCCCTGAAGTTAGTCATACCATAATAACATTTTACTAGCCCTAGAACAGTCTGTTTAAATGTAAGATACAAGATGTTAGTTCATGGTATGTATCTGCAGCTTTTAGAGGAAGTATAAAGTTGAGATTTTTTGATTGGGCTTGTACTAGTACTGATTTAGTAGTTTTTGACCAGTGATTAGTTACCTGCTGTTGAAAAGATACCAGCGAAGATTCAGGGTATAACTTTTGGACATGAAATAGATTTTCTCTCTGGGTTGCTAACTTGATATGGGAATCAAATATGCATCGTTGGTTTCATTATTATTATAGTATTAACTAGCTCAACTGTCCTAGGGAGTTAATGTGGTTTGAAATAGATTTCAATAAACTAGAAATTTATTAAATCATTTCCAAAAGAATTCTTCATAACTAGGGTCGAAAGTGGCATCATTTTCCATGTCCTAAAATGTATAATAATTGAGACACTAAATTATGTATAACTCCTAAATGGTAGTATATTTACACAATTGCTTTTCTATAGTGCAGTTTTAGAATGAGCATTTGACAAATGTACATTGGGCTTAGTTCACTGTTCTACTATATCAATTGCCACATTAAATATGCTGAGTCAAAAAAAAGAAAACTTTTTAACAGCTTTGACATTTGACGTCATATTGGCCAACATATTATAAAGGCTATGCCCTTAACTTAAAAAAAACTCTTTAAAAACAGTATCTAATTTTTCTTACTGACCTTTTTGGGGTAATGTGTGCAGTATCTGACATTGCCATCCATATGAAATCTTAGATGTGTTAGATGGGAGTACAAATATATGCTGAATCCCAAAGTCTTAGCAAATTACCGAATGTGTAGGAAGTTTTAAGTACAACTTTTGATACAACTGTGAACTTGGAATTCTATAAATAATACAAGTAATGTAAACATAATAAAATGTGCATTTCTTATAAATTGACACTAACGATAAATTTTTAAAATCTTAAATTTCTGTACTATAAATATAGAAATAATAGTTGATGTTTGAATACTAAAATTTCTTTTATGGATCTATTTGTTTTGTTGTTATGAATTATGTAGAAGGATACAAATGCTAATTGTAATGGAAAACCAACCAAGAGATCAAGCTATCTCTACAAATCAGGTAAATATCAGCAGTAATTATTGAGTAAATCTTGCATTCCATTTATTTTTTCAACTAACATTTATTGAGTTTTTGCTTCATGCCAGATATGGTGCTAAGTTTTAAACATTCAAGGAAAAAGGGCACAATTTTTGCTCAGGGCTCTTGCAGAATACTGGGAGAGATAGTCATGGCCCAATATGATAAAGAGCAATCAAGGAAGTGGGTATGGATAAAAGTCAGAAAAGTTAAGGGAAAGAATTCCTAGATCTAACTAGGGTCATCACAAAAGCCTTTACAATTTAGGAAGAGACTGCATTGAGTCATGAAGGATAAGAAGGAATTTCCTATTTTCTTTTTGTTATTTTTATTGTTTGTACTAATGTTGACAACCAAAATTGGAAAAACAAATTAAATTCTTTGTACGCATATCCTTATTCTTACTGTTTCCTCCTTTAATATCAGCTTCTCCCCTGCAACACAACTTTATTAAGGTATAGTTGACAATTTAAAATTTTATATATTGAAGGTACAGATGGTCCCTAACTTGCAGTGGTTCAATTTAGGATTTTTCAACTTCACTGTGGGTTTATTGAAGTATTAAATGCATTCTCAGCTTACAGTATTTTTGACTTACAGTTGGTTAAATAAGACGTAACCCCATCCTAAGACAAAGAACATCATATATATATATATCATAGTATATATATGTATATACTGTAAGATATTCACCACAACCAAGCTAATTAACGTATTCTTAATTTCACATAACTATTTGTGTGTGGTAGGGAAAGAACACTTAAGATCTACTTTCTAAGCAGTTTTTAATGGTACAATATTGTTAACTATAGTAACATGGTTGTACATTAGATCTTCCAAACTTATTTATCCTGTATAACTTCCTCGCCATAACTCCTGGTAACCACCATTCTATTCTCTATTCCTATGAGCTTGACATTTTTATATTACACAAATAAATCATGCAGTTTTTGTCTTTCTGCATTTGCCTCATTCCACTTAACATGATGTTCTCCAAGTTATTTGATGTTGTCACAAATGGTAGGATTTCCTTCATTTGAAAGGCTAAATAGTATTCTATTGTATCTCTCTATCTATCTGTGTACCAGTATTTACCTATACATCTACTTAGACAGACAAATAGATCTATCTCTTGGTATATACTAGATTTTCTTTATCCCCTCATCTGTTGATGTACCTTTGTTTCCATGTATCAGCTATTGTGAATAATGCTGCAGTATACATGGAGTGCAGATATCTCTTCAACATACTGATTTCATTTCCTTTGGATATGTACCCAAAAGTCGAATTGCTAGATCATAAGGTCATTGTTGGGGAAACTTCATATTGTTTTCCATAATGTCTGTACAAATTTACATTTCTACCAACAATGTGCAAGGTTTTCTTTTTCTTCACAATCTTGTCAACACTTGTCTTCTAGTTTTTTGTTGGTAGACATTCTAAGAGGTGTGAAGTGGTATTTCATTGTGGTTTTGATTGTGTTTCCCTGAGATTAGTCATGTTGAGCATCTTTCATATACTTTTTTTTTTTACTTACATGCCTTTATTTGATAAATGTATTTAGGTCTGTTCATGTATTTTGCTCATTATTTGTAATGGCATTTTTTTTTAAAACCATTGAGTTGTTTCAGTTTCTTATATACTTTGGATAATAACACCTTATCAGACATATGGTTTATAAATATTTTACACAATTCTGTAAGTCGGTTTCTCACTCTGCTGATCGTTTTACAGCAATGCAAAAACTTTTTAATACAATCTCATTTTTCTATTTTTTGCTTTTATTGCCTGTGCTTTTAGTGCCACATCCAAACATATTGCCTAGATCGACATCAAGAAGCTTCGTATGTTTTCTCTTACAGTTTTATGCCTTAAGGCCTTACAGTTATATCTTTAATTCATTTTTTGTTGTTTTTTAATATATGATGTGAAGTAAGGATCCAATTAAATTCTTCTGCCTGTGGACATACTGTTTTCCCAACAACATTTATGGAAAAAATTATCTTTTCCTATTGTTTGTTTTTTTGTGTTATTATTAATTGGAAAATAGTTATTTTTTATATTTATGTTTTTTTGTTTTCTTTTTAATTGGCAAATAGTTATTATCTTTATTAAGAAATTTTTATTTTATTTTAGGTTCAGTGACAGAAGTGCAGGTTTGTTTAACAGATAAATTTACGTCTTGAGGGTTTGTATTTCACCACCCTGGTACTAAGCCTAGTACTAGTACCCAATCATTATTTTTTTTGATCCTCTCCCTCCTCCCACCTTCTACCCCCAGGTAGGCCTCAGTGTTGTTGTTCCCCTCTTTGTGTCCATGGTGTTCTCATCATTTGGCTCCCACTTGTAAGTGAGAACATGCGGATTGGGTTTTCTGTTCCTATGTTAGTTTGCTGAGGACAATGGCCTCCAGCTCCATCCATGTTCATGCAAAGAACATGATCTAATTCTTTTCTATGGCTGCATAGTATTCCATGGTGTATATGCACCATATTTTTTAAAATCTAGTCTACCATTTATGACCATTTAGGTTGATTCCATGCCTTTGCTATTGTCGGTAATGTGCTGCAATGAACGTACACATACATGTGTCTTTATGATAGAATGATGTATGTTCCTTTGGGTATATAGCCAGTAATGGGATTGCTGGATCAAATGGTGGTTCCATTTTCAGCTCTTTGAGGAATCACCACACTACATTCCACAGTGGTTGAACTAATTTACACTCCCACCAACAATGTATAAATGCTCCCTTTTCTCTGCAAACTTGCCAGCGTCTATTATTTTTTCTTTTCAATACTAACCATCCTGACTGGTGCAAGATGGTATCTCATTGTCGTTTTGATTTGAATTTATCTAATGATCAGTAATATTGGGCTTTTGAAAAATATGCTGTTGACTTCATGTTTGTCTTCTTTTGAAAAGTGTGTGTTCATATCCTTTGCCTTCTTTTTAATGGGGTTGTCTGTGTTTTTTATCTTATAAATTTATTTAGGTTACTTACAGATGCTGGATATTGAACTCTTGTCAGATGCATACTTTGCAAATATTTTTCCGATTTTATAGGTTGTCTGTTTACTCTATTACTAGTTTCTTTTGCTGTGTGGAAGCTCTTTAAGTAGATCCTATTTGTCAATTTTTGCCTTTGTTGCAATTGCTTTTGGCATCTTCATCATGAAACGTTTGCCAGTTCCTATGTCCAGAATGGTATTACGTATGTTGTCTTCCAAGATTTTTATAGTTGGGGTTTTACATTTAAGTTTTAATCCATCTTGTGTTGATTTTTATATATGGTATAAGTAGGGATCCAGTTTCAGTCTTCTGCATATGGCTAGCCAGTTATTCCGGAACCATTTATTGAATAGGGTATCCTTTCCCCGTTGTTTGTTTTTGTCAGCTTTGTCAAGGACCAGATGATTGCAGGCCTGTGTGTCTATTTTTGTACTAGTACCATGCTATTTTGGTTGCCTTAGACCTATAGCATAGTTTGAAGTCAGGTAGCTTGATGTCTCTTGCTTTGTTCTTTTTCTTTAGGATTGCCTTGGCTATTCAGGTTCTTTTTTTTTGGTTCCATATAACATTAAAAAAATTTCCTTTTTTTGTGAAGAATGCTATTGGTGGTTTGATAGGAATGGCATTGAATCTGTAAATTGCTTTGGGCAGCATAGTCATTTTAACAATATTGATTTGTCCTATCTATGATCGTACAATCTTTTTCTATTTGTTTATGTCATCTCTGATTTATTTAAGCAGCATTTTGTAATTCTCAGTGCACAGATTTTGCATCTCCCTGTTTAGTGGCATTTCTTAAGCATTTCATTCGTTTTGTGACTGTTGTGAATGACATTGCCTTCCTGATTTGGCTCCCAGCTTGAATGTTTTTGGTGTTAAGCATGCTAGTGATTTTTGTATGTTGATTTTGTATCCTAAAATTTCCTGAAGTTGTTTATTAGTGTAAGTAGATTTGAGGCTGAGACTGTGGGATTTTCTAGATATAGAATCATGTCATCTGCAAACAGGAATAGTTTGGCTTCCTCTTTTCCTATTTGGCTGCCATTTATTTATTTATTTATTTTTGATTGCTTAATTGCTCTGGCCAGGAATTCAAATACTATGTTAAATAAGAGTGGTAAGAGAGGCCCAACCTTAACTTGTCCCAGTTTTCAAGATGAATGCTTCTAGCTTTTGCCTATTCAGTATGACAATGGCTGTGGTTTATTATAAATGGCTCTTATTATTTTGGTGTATATTCCTTTGAAACCTAGTTTTGTTGGGAGTTTTTAACAAGAAGGGATGTTGAATTTTACTGAAAGTCTTTTCTGCATCTATTGAGATGATTATGTGTTTTTTTGTCTTTAGTTCTGTTTATGTGATGAATAACGTTGATTGATTTGTATATGCTAAACCAACTTGCATCACAGGAATAACACCTACTTGATTGTGGTGGATTAGTTTTTTGATATGCTTCTGGATTTGGTTTGCTAAAAATAGTTATTTTCTGGCCGCATAGTGGCTCCTGCCTGTAATCCTAGCACTTGGGAGGCTAATGTGGGCAGATCACTTGAAATCAAGAGTTTGAGACCAGCCTGGCCAACATGGCAAAACCTCATCTTTACTAAAAATACAAAAATCAGCCAGGCATGGTGGTGTACACTTGTAATCCCAGCTACTCAAGAGGCTGAGGCAGGAGAATTGCTTGAACTCACGAGGTTACAGTGAGCCAAGATCACACTACTGCACTCCAGTTTGGGTGACAGAGCAAGACTCGATCTCAAAAAAAAGAAAGAAATGATTACTTTCTATATTTATATGGTATAATGTAATGTTTCATTGCATGTATATATTGTGGAATGATCAAATAAGGCTAATTAACATCTATATATCTATATCTGTATCTCACCTCAAATATTTATTTATTTTTTGTGGTGAGAACATTTGAAATGATTTATTTTAAAATACCCATTGGATTTCTTTGGCATCCTTTTCAAAGATCTGTTAACCACAGATATGTAAATTTATTTCTGGGTTTTATATTCTATTTTGTTGGACTATAGGTCTATTTTTATGTTGGTATCATACTGTTTTAGTCATTGTGGTTTTGTAGCATACAATATTTTGAATCAGAAAATGTTATGCCTAATCACGTACCTTTGTTCTTACTCAAGATTGTTTTGCCTTTTCAGGATGTTTTGTAGTTCCATATGAATTTTAGGATTAAAAAAATATTTTTGTAAAGAATGTTATCAAGAATATTACAAGGATTGCAATGAATTTGTAGGTCACTTGGTATAGTATAAAAATTTTAACCAACTTGCATCACAGGAATACAATGTAATTTTTCTAATTCATGAAACTGAGATGTTTTTCCATTTATTCTGTCTTTTAAAATTTCCGTCATCAATGTGTTCTAATTTTTGCTGTACAAGTCTTGTATCTCTTTGATTAAGTTTATTTCTAAGTATTTTATTATTTTCATAAGTGGGCTGGTATTGCTCCCTTAGTTTTGTCTTCTTTGGGTAGTTTGGTCATTGACAATCAACTGATTTTTTAGTGGTGATTTTGTATCCTGCAACTTTACTGAATTCATTCATTCTAATTTTTTTTAACTGAGTCTTTAGGGTTTTCTATGTATATGATTATGTCATCTGCAAATAAAAATAATTTTACTTCTGTACACCAAACTGACCTAATAGACATACATAGAACTTAGCACTTGACAGAAGAATACCACACATTCTGCTCAAACATACATGGAACACTCTGTGGAATAGAGCATATGCTGGGTTACAAAACAAATCCTATAAAATTTAAGATCAAAATAATTACATTTATATTTTCCAACCACAATGAAACTAAACTTGAAACCAATAACGGATGAAAACCAGAAAAATCACCAATACATGGAAACTAAACAATACATTCTTTAGAAACCACTGGGTCAAAGAGGAAACCAAAAGGAAATTTTAAAATTGTCTCCAGGCAAACAAAAACAAAAACAAAAAACCCACAACATACCCAAATCTATGGAATGCAACAAAGACAGATCTATGAGTAGTAATAACACATAGCATTAAGTAAGAAGAAAGATCTCAAGCGATCTAACTTTACACCTCAAGGAACTAGAAAAAAAAGAAAGTACGACTGAAGTCATAAGAAGAAAAGAAATAAATATTAAGTCATAAATAAATAAAATAGAAAACTTAGAAAGCAATAAGAAAAAAAATAGCAAAACTAAGAATTGATTGAAAAAAATAAAATGGGCAAACCCTTGGATAGACTAAGAAAAAAAGATAAATCAGAAACAAAAAGGTACATATTAATGTATCTTTCAAAAATAAGAAGGATAATAAGGAACTGTTATAAACAATTTTACACCAACAAATTGGATAAACTGAAAGAATTGAATGGATTCCTGTTATCATACAACCTACCAAAACTGAATCAGGAAGAGACCTTCTGAACAGTTTAATGAAAAAGGAGACCGAATCCGTAATCAAAAGATTTTCCACAACAAAAAAAACCAAGGACCGGAAGACTTCACAGGTAAATTCTATCAAAACATTTAAAGTATTGTGGAAGACAGTGTGGCAATTCCTCAAGGATCTAGAATCAGAAATACTATTTTACCCAGACCATCTGTAAACTATATTTTCCAAAATTATGGGATTTTTGTGTTTTGTTTCTGTGGGTTTTTAGTTGGTTTGTTCATTTGTTTGTTTGTTTGAGATGGAAGTCTCATTCTGTCACCCAGGCTAGAGTACAGTGGTGAGATCTCGGCTCACTGAAACCTCCTGGGCTCAAGTGATTCTCCTGCCTCAGCCTCCTGAGTAGCTGGGTTTACAGGTGCGTGCCACCACACCTGGCTAAGTGTCGTATTTTTAGTAGAGATGGGGTTTCACCATGTTGGCCAGGATGGTCTTGAAGTCCTCTTCTCAGGTGATCCACCCGCCTTGGCTTCCCAAAGTGTTGGGATTACAGGCGTGAGCCACTACGCCCAGCCCCCACTCCTAGCCTTTCTGGTGAACCAGCCAGGCCTCTGGGCTGGTCTCTGGAGTCTCAGGAAGTCTCTTCAGGTGTCTGATGTCCAGTCCATTCCCTCTTGGTTCTTGGTCCCCCATGTGTTCCTGCTGTCGCTCTTGAAGGATGCGTGTGTGCTGGTCTGTGCATGTGTGTATCTGCATGTCTGTGATGCATGTGCATGCTTCTCTGTGCACTGTGTGTACAGGACTCTGATTCTGTGCAACTCTGTGCATATCTATGTGTCTACATAAATGTGCACATGTGTACTTATTTGTGTGTGTTCATCTGTGTCTGCATATTTCTACCTGCTTGTCTGTATGTTTGTGGTATATTCCATCTGCATGAGCGTATGTGACTGTGTCTATGTCTGCATAAGTGTGTGTTTGGGGGCGCATGTGTGTGTGTGAGATTGTGCATGAGCTAAGACAATGACAGGCACTTCCTGGGCAGGAAGGCTGTATCAGTGTCCTGCACGTAGTAGGTGGCCAGTGAACATTTGCTGAACTGAACTGAATGAACTCACGTCAGTGAGTTATTTTCCTGAAGGCAAAGACGTGATGAGGGGACTGGGGAAAAGAAAGAAGGAAAAAGCTGTTGGGTTTGTTGATGAGGGTGGGAGAGGAAGGAAGGGGTGAGGAGGAGGTCAGGGGCGGGAGGCTGCCCGGCAACCCTAGGGCAACAGACCCCTTCCAGTGCTCCTCCGGTCCTCTGGGCTGCAGGAGGCAGTACAAACAGCCAGAAGGGTCAGCCACACAGGCGCTCAGCCTTGCCTCCCTGTCTCCCACAGCTGCCACTGGGCCCAAGAGATGGGTGCTCTCCTAGGCGCCCCTTCCCCTGGCAGGGGCCGAAGACACTGCTGCTACACAAAAGTCCCCAGGATGGCTTTGGCTTCACCCTGCGCCACTTCATCGTGTACCCGCCTGAGTCGGCTGTGCACTGCAGCCTGAAGGTATTCCCTGGCCTGCTCTGGGGAAGCTTTCATAGGGGAGGGGAGACTCTTCTGTGCCAGTCCCCTTCGTGGTCCTTTGACTGTCTCAGGGAAGGGGTCCTTCCTGGGGTCTGGTCTGGCAGGAGGACTGCAGGGAGGCAGTGCCAACTTGGCTGGGTCATTTGCACAGTGTGACAGACACTCATCACTGTGGCCTGGGTCTTCTCAGGAGACAGGGGTGGCTGGTGCAGGGCAAGGACCCTGCAGGTGCACAGCCAGGATGCTCCCTTCACACCCCCAGATACTTGTCTCTGGCAGGTGAACGGTGGTCTTGGGAGCTCCTGGGACCCCGGGTCTACTGACTGCTTCTGAGCTGGGGCTGCTCCTCCCCTTCCCAGCGTGAGCTCTCAGGGGCCTAGCACACCTGTGGGAGCCCTCCCAGCATGCCCCTGGCCCCTGCTGACCACAGCTCAGTGTGCTGGAAAGAGAACACATGAGCCTGGAGCTCCAGTCCTGGGACAACGCCTCACTTGGGAATTTGGGGTCACCTCCCCATCTCTGGGCTCCATTTCTCCTGCTGGAACCTGAGGACGTTTATCAACTTGATCCCTGAGAGTCCTTCCTGCCCTAATGTAAATGTTGAGTTCTCTGAGTGCAGGAACCAGAGGTCCTGACCGCAATCCAAGGCTGTGAGCTAGGGGGAGGGGCCCCTGGCAGCAAAGCAAGAGTGTGGGAAGGAGACAGAGGAGACCCCAGGGAGCAGTCAGAGCTCCCCACTAGGGCTCTGCTCCCATCCCCACTTCTTTTCTTTTCTTTTTTTTTTTTTGAGACGGAGTCTTGCTCTCTCTCCCAGGCTGGAGTGCAGTGTCGCAGTCTCGGCTCACCACAACCTCTGCCTCCTGGGTTCAAGTGATTCTCCTTCCTCAGCCTCCAGAGTAGCAGGGACTACAGGCATGGGCTACCATGCCCGGCTAATTTTTGTATTTTTAGTAGAGATGTGGTTTCACTGTGTTGGCCAGGCTGGTCTTGAACTCCTGGCCTTGTGATCCACCTGCCTCGGCCTCCCAAAGTGCTGGGATTACAGGCGTGAGCCACCGCGCCCCACCTTCTTTTCCAGCAGGGGAGGACACATTGATTTTGGAGTCAGTGACCCCCCCATCCACTTTCCTTGGGGCTGGGATCTGCCTGCACTGCTACTAGGGGACTCTCCCTTGGTCCCACCTATCAGAGAACCAAAGAGGGGACTTCCCTGTCTGTGTCCGTGCACTCGCCTGTCTCTCCGTGTGCAGCGTGTGCTGGGCATGGACATGCATATGTGTATCTCTGTATGTGCACATGTAGTATCTGCACATTCACGTCATACGTACATGTAACTGTTCAGCTGTCACATGCATGCCGGAACGGCTGGGGCTGCTGCACAGCTGTGTTCATTGGCTACAGCTGTGGTTAAGAACATAAGTGGGGGTTGATGGTGTACAGAGGTGGACAGACCCCCTCCTTCATGCCCAAGGACACCAGCCCCTTAGTTCTCTGAAACCCTTAGTACTTCCTTCACTTATTCCCCAGAATGGCCCTCCTTCTGGCCCCTAGCACCTTCTCTCAGGAGACCCTGCTAAGGGGTGACAGCATAGGGTCTAGGCCGGGCCGGGGGCTGGAAGACCTGGGGCAGGGCAAGCCAGGACAGGCTGCCTCTCCTTTCCAGAACCTGCCCAGGGCTGGGAAGGGCCTTTGGCCTTGAGGCGGGAGGAGGCTGTGTTCTCCTGTCCTTCATGCTGCCGCCTGGGAGCCCGCAGGGAGCTCAGCCATCCAAGCGCATCCGTCTGTTTCTGCCACCCGCTCACTGAGCTGTCAGCCCACATCGGCCGGAGTGCACCCCACACGGGAGGACGGGGGCCGAGCACTTGCTCCCCAGAAGAGCCCAGCAGCCTTCCTGTGGCCACCCTGTCCTCTCTGGGGTGCTGCAGAGGCCAAGGTTCCCGCCCTAACTCTGCCACTGAGTCTTCGGGTGGCCTTGAACACTCCATGCCCTGTGAATTATACAATGCGTACCTCTGTGGAGAGGGTTAGAAGAGAGGGTGCTGAAGGTCCGACCCAGCTCTAAATTGCCACATCCAGCTGGCTCAGCCTGTCCCTCTGACCTCCTTCCTCAGTCCTCCCCAAGTCCAGCACCTTCCCTCAACCTACCAGGGTGATCCCAGAGGCCCCCCAGTGGGTCCCCTTGACACCCTGCACCCAGCTGCTGGAATCCTCTCCCCTAACTGGCGTTTTCACCTCTGCTCTCTCCCATAGAAGAACTTTCGCTGGCTCCCTCTTTCTGTCCCGTAAGCCTGAGTGCTTTAGCCTGAGCTCTGTCACTTGCTGATGTTGACTTTCTCCTTTAACTCAGCAATTCAGCCGTCTGTGTGCTGCGAGCTCTCATCCCTGCCAGCCAGTGCCTGCACGCCCCACCTCCCACATCCACCGTGCCTTCTCCCTGCCACCCTCGGATGCCTGAGTCCCCTCCCGAGGAGGACTCTAATCAGGCCTCCCTTGGTGTTCCCTGGAGCTGATAGCCATAGTTGGCACCTGTCACGCGCCTATCTGTAACTGCCCGGCCTTCTGTGTGTGCGAGCCTGCGTGGTGCCTCTTCCACTGGACTGGGAGCTCCCCCAGGGGAGGGGTCTTGAGTCACCTGTTGGATTGGGGGTTCCCCGATGGTTAGGGTGCTGGGGTGGTGGGAGTACATGTCACTGGGGAACTTTGCCTGGGACTTGGTGCCCCGCCGACACCCCTCCTGCAGCCTTCCTCTGCTGGCTACTTGGGAGGAGATAAGGGGCGGCGGGAACCTGAAGGGCCCTGCCCACTGGAGCTGGGCCACCCGTGGCTGCTGAGGGCTGGACCGAGGCCCACACCCAGCCCTCTGTTCCCTGCAGGAGGAAGAGAATGGAGGCCGTGGAGGAGGTAAGGGAGGACTGGCGGGCGCGGGGCCTGCGCAGGGACTCACCTTCCAGGTCCGGCTTCTCCCTGTCTCCCCGAGTCTGCCTGTCCTTTTCTGTGCCCCTCCCTTGACTCCTGTTCCTGCCTTTGCTCTTGTCTGTGCCCCTGGCCTGGCTCCCTCTGGCGCCCCTTCCTCACTCTCTCTGTCCTCCCGCTTTCTTTTCTCACACTTGTCTCCCTTGGGCCTGTTTCCTTCACAGAAGTTCACCGAGCTTGGCACGCTGTGGGCCGCACGCTGGGGCATAGATGGGTGTCTGCCACCCAGCCCCTGCCCTCAGGCTGCTCCCAGCCTGGAGCAAGGCACAGCAGGGCTTCACGGCCTGGGGGCTGGTGGTGGGACCACTGAGCAAGGGCTGTCCTTGGAGGTGGAGACGGGGTGTCCTGGTGGGGGTCAGGACCACCAGTGCACCACTGTCATGTGCACCACGTAGTACCCACGCCTCACACACAGGTATACATGGTACACAAGGTACACAAGGTCTTTCTCTGCTACGAGGTGAGCCTGACTCCCCTTGATGTAGCCCTTGCTCCCCAGAGGCCCCTGGGAGACACCCAGGCCCCCTGGGTATTCAAGATAAAGCTCCCTCTCTGGCAGCAGTCTTCCTGCTCTGCCACTGGGGCTTCTGCTGGGCAGCCATAGGACATGCTTGTGTTCCCATCCAGAGGCTGAGCTGGGGGAGGAGCCAGCTGGCCTAGAGCAGGCCCATTTCTGTTAGCCTAGAGTTAGCAGCACTTAGGAGCAGAGAAACTTTGTTGGGGTGCAATGTGACTTGCGCCCATCCTAGGGATCTCGGACCTCTGCTTGGAGCTCCTGAGCCTGGGGAAGGGAGGAGGCAGGGGAAGGGAGGAGGTGGGGGATGTAAGTGTTGGGTGTCTTGCTGGGTCTGCAGGAGTGGGCATCCCTGCAAGGAGGGCGTCTGTCCCTGCAGCGTGTCTTCAGAACTGTTATGGCCTCTTGTATGGCGCCCTTTCCTCTGTCTTGTGACTTGTGTGTGCACGTGTGTGTGAGAATCTGCCTCCCGAACTGGACAGTGAGCTCTGGAAGGACAGGGGCTATGCCTGTTCTTTTTTCTTTTTGAGATGGAGTTTCACTCTGTTGCCCAGGCTAGAGTGCAGTGGCACGGTCCTGGTTCACTGCAACCTCCACCTCCCAGAGTCAAGTGAGTCTCCTGCCTCAGCCTCCTGAGCAGCTGGGATTATAGGCACCCACCACCACACCCGGCTAATTTTTGTATTTTTAGTAGAGACGGGGTTTCACCATGTTGGCCAGGCTGGTCTCAAACTCCTGACCTCAGGTGATCTGCCCACCTCGGCCTCCCAAAGTGCCGGGATTACAGGTGTGAGCCACTGGACCGGCCTGTTCATCCTTTTTAGTATAGTTTTTAGCACATGAAGAGGACACAGGAGGTGTTTACAGAGTGACTCTGTGTGTCCCCGCAGATTTTCCTTCTCCCAGGTCTGTGTCCTCCTGCTGGGTTCTGTGCCTCCATGGCCTATCCAGTGCCCCCGTGGATGTGTGGGCCTGGGCATGTTTGTGACCGGGCAAGTGCGATCCTTCTCTGAGTGCGCGTCCCCTGTGTGTGTAGCTGTGCATGGCTGTGACCTTCAGCAGCCACCCCAAGCTAACCTGGCTGATGCCCACCAGGACCCTCCCCCCGGCACCGCCTGGAGCCCATGGACACCATCTTTGTCAAGAATGTGAAGGAAGACGGCCCTGCCCACAGGGCGGGGCTTCGCACAGGTGAGCTGTCCCAGTTACCTGGGCTCTACTTTCTTTTTTTTTTTGAGACTGAGTCTCACTCTTGTTGCCCTGGTTGGAGTGCAATGGCACAATCTCGGCTCACTGCAACCTCCGCCTCCCAGGTTCAAGTGATTCTCCTGCCTCAGCCTCCCGAATAGTTGGGACTATAGGCACCCACCGCCATGCCCAGCTAATTTTTGTATTTTTTAGTAGAGACAAGATTTTGCTGTGTTGGTCAGGTTGGTCTTGAACTCCTGACCTCAGCTGATCCGCCTGCCTTGGCTCCCAAAGTGCTGGGATTACAGGCGTGAGCCACCGCGCCCGGCCTGGGTTCTACTTTCTACCTTCTGGCTGGGATGGGATTCTGGGACCCAGGTGTTGGGGAGGCCCCTGTCCCTATACTGTTATCCATGCCTGGCACAGGGGTTCTCAGATGGGGCCTCTGATGCCCCTTGGTCACCACTCATGTGCTCCTTGTCCCCAGGAGACCGGCTGGTAAAGGTGAATGGGGAAAGCGTCATTGGGAAGACCTACTCTCAGGTCATAGCTCTGATCCAGAATAGGTGAGTGCTCCTGGCCCCTCATCCCATATTATCTTCCCGTCCCTTTGCCCTGGGGATGCTGTGGAGACCAGGATCCCTTCCTCTTGGACCCTGTTCCCTGGCCCAGCCTGACGCTCTGCCTGTCTCTGTAGTGATGACACTCTGGAGCTGTCTATCATGCCGAAGGACGAGGACATCCTCCAGCTGGTGAGTCCGGCCCCCTCGGCCTGAGAGGAGACCCCTGAGCCTTGGGGCAGCAGCGGCTCCCTCAGGAGGCAGAGAAGGAAGTGTCAGGAGGGTGCCGGCTGACATTGCCCAATTGGGGATGCCAGGCCCATCCCTGGGCTGGGGCTGGTTGTTGCTTCATTCAGAGCTGCTCTGTGCTGGGGGAGCGGGAGACCTGGCCTTGGCAGGCAGGATTCCTGCCAGGGTATCTGGAAGGAGGGTGACCCAGCAGGCTCTGCCAGCCTGGCACGTTCTTGTCAGCTCCTAGGAGAGATGCCTGTTCCCCGCACCCACTCCCTGCCAGGCCCTGAGTGAAGGTGTCTCTGGTGGGTGCGTCCACGCAGGCACCGAGCACACATCAAATACTGCCCCGCACACCCCACCCCACCCCACTCGCTGTCCTGTGCACCACGCAGTAGCCAAGCAGCACACAGGTACACAGCACACAGCACAACCTCTGTCCAGCACGAAGCACACCACAGCACACACACGGCGCCAGGCACGTGCCACAGTGCAGACAGCCACACTGGCACCCACTGCCACCGTTCACCCTCACAGCGAAGTGCACCACAGCACACACCCACAAACACTAAAACATGTTGACACATTTACCAGCCCCTTGGCTCCCCCAGTACAAACAACACAGTACCTCGCACACTTGGGCCTCTCGCCTCCACATCTGTACACCCACAATGCGCTATCGCAGCACGCACGCCCGCAAACACTGGCGTGCTCCTGCCCCACCTCCACACATGAGCCCACCTGCGTCACAGGAAATTTATTCAGTCCGCACCTCAGCATACCTAGAAGACAGCGTCCAGCCCGACGCACAGAGAGCGAGGCCCAGACACGGCATGAAGCACGCCCTGCGCTCCCAGGCATACCCTTCCACACACATGCGCGCACTCACGGTGCCTGACTGTGCCCGGAGCCCCGGGCGGTTCTCTCTGCCAAGCGCCCACCTCCCTGGTCTCATGGGTCCCAGCCAGATGGCGGCTTGCTTGCCCCTGAGGTCACTGTCCCCTGGGAGGCCCTCAGAGCTGCTGTGCTGGCTTCTGCCCTGGACGCGCTCTCATAATCACTGTAATCACAGTGCCATGCCTGGCACGATGCCTCTCTGGAAACCTCCACCCCTGACCTCGATTGTCCCCTTGTTCTTCCTGGGGAGAGGGAGGAAGGAACGGGGGCTCAGAGACGGACCACTCACCCTAAGTCTCAAGGCACTGCCTGTACAGCTCCCCCAGGCTGAGGCAAGGCCAGCTGTGGGGGAGTGACAGGGTGGGACCCTGGGGTGTCCCCCACTCTCTCCAGCTGGCAGGGGCAAGAAGTAGGAAGGGCAGCAGCTTCCAGTTCTGCTGCCCACGCTGGGGTGGGCTGGCAGCCCCAGATGTCAGCATCTGGGGGCCTCCACTGGCCCCTGCATCTCCGCCAGCCAGAGGGTGGGGCCCAGGCATTCCTGTGGTTGGGAGCCAAGGCTGGAGGCCAATCGGGCCTCGGCAGCTGCTGACGCCACCACCGACGCGGCGAGGCCCTCCACACCCATCCTCCCTCCCTCCTCCTCCCGCCAGCCAGCCGGGAGAGAGCCGGGTGGGGGCAAGGGGGAGCCGCAGGGAGGGCAGACAGAGGGGACCGGAGGCCCCGGCTAGGGCGGCGCAGTGGTCAGTCGGGTGGTTAGCCAGAGCTGGGGGTGGGCGGAGGTGGGCGGGGATGCTGCCGCTGCCGTGATGATGCTGGGAGCCTGGGGAGACGGCGGGATGGCAGGAGGGAGAGGTATGTGTGTGCTGGCCCCTGTGCCAGCCGGAGGGGGCTGAGTGTGTGGGGGTGCGGTTTAGCTTGTCCTCATCACATGATGTTTGTGCCTGGGACTGGAGGTGTAGTTATTTGTGTGTGTCTCATTGTGTTTGACTGTGTGTGTGTGTCTCTGGGTGTGTATCTTCCAGTGTCTCCTCATAGTGTCGTGTGTGTGTGTTTGGTTTCACCCTCCCACCCTTTGGTTCTTCGCCCTGAGTTAGGCTCCCGGGCAGCTCAGCAGGGGCCAGGCTGGGCCTGGGCCACAAGGCCGCTGTCCCTGGGAGCCGCCTCCTTTTTTGGCTGGGCCTGGGCACTGGCCCTGTCACTCCTTAGCAATGCAGCGTCAGCCTCAGCTCCCAGTGCCAAATTCCAGGCCCAGGGGTGGCAGAAGGTGGCTCAGGCCCCTCCTTCAAGCCTGGCAGGAGGTGGGCAAGCTCCTCCTCACCCCAGTGGCTCAGGAGCCATCCCCCAGCTCCCCATCCTGGGGATGGAGGGACTGCTGGGCTCTGCCAGCCTCCGCCCCACCCGGACACACCCCTAGCCGGCTTTCTTCTCATCTGCCACCTTGACTGGTCTCTGTGGGGTTTCCCGGCTCCACCCGAGGAGCTGTGGGCCTTGGTAGACATAAGGGGGCAGGGAGGTGGTGGAGGCCAGGATGGGTGAGGACCCCAGGAGACAGATGCTGGAATGTTTGCAGCTAAGGGAGTCCTTGTCATAGTCCTAGAGAAATCCCACTTTTGCTGGAGTTTGCCTGTGTCTCAAAGGCTTCTTCTTTGTCCTCTGCCTGGACGTATGCCCTGCTGCCCCTCGTTCTCCCTTCCCTTTTCCCCCCTTCTCCCCCGACCGATTGGTCCTCTCCCTTCAGTCCCCTCCTGGGCTCCTGTATCTTCTCGGGCTGCCATGCCCCTGCCCCGTGGGACCTGTCTGGCCCTGCTCACTTGCCTCTGTGTCTCCGGCCAGGCCTACTCCCAGGATGCCTACCTGAAGGGGAACGAGCCGTATTCTGGAGAGGCCCGCAGCATCCCGGAGCCACCCCCCATCTGCTACCCCCGCAAGACCTACGCCGCTCCGGCCCGGGTCTCCACCTGGGCTGCTATGGTGCCTGAGCCCACCTCAGCACTGCCCAGTGACCCCCGGAGTCCTGCTGCCTGGAGTGACCCAGGGCTCCGCGTGCCACCCGCTGCCCGTACCCACCTGGACAACTCTTCCTTGGGGATGAGCCAGCCCCGCCCCAGCCCTGGTGCCTTCCCCCACCTCGCCTCGGAGCCCCGGATGCCCCGTGCCTTCCCGGAGCCTGGCAGCCGGGTCCCCCCCAGCAGACTGGAGTGCCAGCAGGCCTTGTCACACTGGCTGTCAAACCAGGTACCCCGCAGGGCGGGGGAGAGACGGTGCCCAGCCATGGCTCCCCGGGCCCGCAGTGCCTCCCAGGACCGGTTGGAGGAGGTGGCCGCCCCCCGCCCATGGCCCTGCTCCACCTCCCAGGATGCCTTGAGCCAGCTGGGCCAGGAGGGCTGGCACCGAGCTCGCTCAGATGACTACTTGAGCCGGGCCACCCGTTCCGCCGAGGCACTGGGACCAGGGGCACTGGTGTCACCCCGCTTTGAGCGGTGTGGCTGGGCTTCCCAGCGTGCATCTTCCCGCACCCCTGCCTGCCCAACTCGGGACCTGCCAGGGCCCCAGGCACCGCCCCCGCCTGGGCTGCAGGGCCTGGACGACCTTGGGTACATTGGCTACCGAAGCTACAGCCCGTCATTCCAGCGCCGGACCGGCCTCCTGCACGCACTCTCCTTTCGGGACTCACCCTTTGGGGGTCTGCCTACCTTCAACCTGGCCCAGTCCCCTGCACCGTTCCCACCAGAGGCCTCTGAGCCACCCAGGGTTGTCCGGCCGGAACCTAGCACCCGGTCCCTGGAGCCTCCTGCGGAGGATCGCCGCGATGAAGTAGTCCTGAGGCAGAAGCCCCCGACGGGCCGCAAGGTTCAGCTGACCCCTGCAAGGCAGATGAACCTTGGATTTGGTGACCAGTCCCCAGAGCCAGAGGCCAGTGGGCGAGGGGAACGCCTGGGCAGGAAGGTGGCCCCTTTGGCTGCCACTGAAGACTCTCTGGCTTCCATCCCCTTTATCGGTGAGTGATGGTGTATGTGGCTGTCCTGGGAGACTTAGCTGTCTGTGTCCTGCTGTCTCCATCTGCCTGTTCACCTTGGGTAAAACTCTGGGCTGGATGCTGGTGGTATCACCCTGTTTCTCTGTCCATTCTTTCATCTGCTTGTCCATATATTCTTCCATTTTTTTGTTTTTCTGTCATCCATTTTTCCATCCTACCTCTCATTCATTTATCCTTCCAGCATCTTTCCATACACTCTTTCTTTTTCCCTTTCCTCTCTCCATCAATCACTCCATCCATCCCTCCCTCTATCCATCCATCCATCATCTATTCTTCCTTCCTTCTTTCCTTCCTCACTCCCTCCTTTGTTCATTCATTTCTTCTATCCTTTCTTCCACCCATTCATCCAACTTTGATCCCCTTCTCCCCTTCCTTCCATCCTCCCATTCTTCCTTCTATCCTCTCATTCTTCCTCCATCCTCCCATTCTTCCTTCCACTCTCCCATTCTTCCTTCCATCCTCCCATTCTTCCTCCATCTTCACATTTGTCCTTCCATCCTCTCTTTGTATCTTTTCTTTTTGTCCCTTCCATCCACCCTCCATCCCTCCATCCACTCAGCAGACATTTGTGTCAGGCCCTCTGTGTGGCTGCACACTCTCCTGGACTGGAGAGTCCAGCAGGGGTGATGGACAGCCAGGGACAGCTGGTTGGGATGGGCGTGTAGTGGGACAGGGAGCTGGAGGAGAGGGCTCAGAGAAGGGCTGCAGTGAGAATCTTGGAGGAAGGACATTTGGGCTAAGACTGGAAGGATGAGGAGTTCATCAGGGGAAGCATGTTCAAGGACAGGGAATAAAATGTGCAAAGACCCTGGAGCAAGAGAGGCAGGAACCCCTTCCGGGTGTGAGAACCCTTCCAGGTCCAACGGTTGCATCAGTGACTGGGGTTGTATCTTGAGAGCAGAGGGAACCCTCTAAGGCTCGCTTTGCCTTAGACTGGATGTGGGAGAGGGAGAGGCAAGAGAGTAGAGAGGCTGGGTGATGCCCAGGCTTCTGGCCGGGCTGGGGGTGGTGCCTCACCCCGTGTTGGGAGTAAGAGGGGGAGAAGGTTCAAGGCTGTTGACTGTGAGGTGCCCAGGAGGGAGCAGGATAGACGGGGGCGGGGGGGGCGGGGGGGTGCTTCAGGGGAAGAGCAAGATGCAGGGTAATGGAGAGGGATGGCAGGAGCTGGGAGGTGAGCTCGCCCTGGGACAGCCGAGCAGACAGTGAGAGGGAGGAGGCCTGGAGCAGGGGAAGACACAGGCCTGGCTTCCCCCGCC